>OX422213.1:362144851-362367351 GCA_949130495.1 Sambucus nigra | reverse complement strand
TATTAAAAACGACAAATGTATTTTGATGAATTATATAGTTATTATTAATTTATTATTTCAGTATTTTCATGTGATTTTTAAACTTCCATCATTTCAAGATTAAATTATCTTAATAACTAAGAATAGCACGGGCAAGTCAAGATTCATATTATAACTTACTTACCTATATTCATGTCATGTATTTTCCTATTAAGGTATATTGTGTATCATGACGCGTTTTCGCGTTATTAGTGGTTGGATTGCCTTCCTATTAATGATATATGGTAATAGGTCATCATTAATTCTCACTATACTAAAAAATAAAAATGGTCATGAAAATGTGGTCACGGTAAAAAATATGACCAACGTGGTCACGATGAACAACTATGACTACCACTATGCTAAAATGGGTGTTTTGTAAGGGTGATACCATGACCCCTTATAGGGATCATATATACCAAACACGGGTCACAGTTGTCGACCGTGACCAACGTAGTCATGGTCATGGATTGTGACTGTTTACGTGAGATATATAGTGATAAAGTATACAAGTCAGTGGTCACGATAATCGTGACCATCTGTTATTGATCGTGACAATAATGGGTGTAATATGATCACGGTCCATAATCGTTACAACCATGGGACTTAAAATGGTCAGAGCTATTGGGTCATGTTCTAAATTGTGACCACTTTCCTTGATTATAATAAGGGTCATGAGTATGGACCGTGACTGTCATCATTAATCGTGATAAATTATTTTAAATAAAAAAGTCGCAGTCCCGGATCAGGACCCCCTTTTAGGTATATATAAACACATTAGGGATTATTTCCCTCATTCTCTGTGTGTGTGTGTGTGTGAAATACTGGTGACCTTTCGATTTATCTGCAAAACACACCACCGACTACCACCATAACACTCGGATCACTCACTCTCTCTCCTTTCTTTTTTTCTCAATGTTGATGTATGATTGTGTACATGTATGTGATAGAAAAACCTCATGTTTATATATATAGATACATGCACAAACATATATATTTTTGTATGTATGTGTATTTTGGGTTAACCCTGACTTAGGTTTTCGGGATTCGATATTTTTTTAAGGATTTTAAAGTGTTTATGAGTTGTTTGCGGTATTTTGATTGATAATTGGGGACCCAAAAATCGTAATTTCACATCTTTAGCAAACAATAATTTCACATCGTTAGCCAACCTAAGAATTTGTATGTTTAGTGAGACCTTAACCTTAATTTCACATCTTTACCAAACATTAATTTATTAAAGCCAAAGCAATATTTGTTTAGTGAGACCTTAACCTTTATTAATTAATATATGTATACTTTTAGTGAGACCTTAACCTTTATTAATTAAGATATGTATATGTTTTTATGTTCAATTATTTTGCGGTTTAGTGTTTTAAGTACACTAAAATACCATACATCAATGCACGTTTGATGATTTACCACCACACGACCCTTTTACATGTTTAATTTCCACGACACGACCCATTTACATGTTTAATTAATAATTGGCATGATCCCGTTCTAATATGACACGACTCACACAAGAAGGATTTTGACCAAGATCGACCTACGTCCACGGCAACGGTGAGGGTGTTCTCATTATAATATGGAGAAAATTTATATGAAAGTGTTCTCCAGCCTTTAAGCCTCTTTACACAATGAGGGGTCTCCTATTTATATAGAGTTAGGGGTTAAAATTGGATAAGGACTCTGTTATTAGAGTTTACATCATAATAAAACACAATTATTTTATATGATCGGTCTTCTATCTTCACTTGGACTCTTGTCGTCTTTATCTTGTCAAACTAGTCATGCAGTGTCATAAGGACTATAGTCGGACAAGTGATCCTGAGGCTCCTTTCCACGTGTCACATTATTATTGAAGACATTTTCATCCCCATCAATTAGCCCCCTAGGTCTCAGTTCAGCCGAGCTAGTCTTGAGACGACCTGGGAACTGGAGTATGTATGTCACATCGACCTAATCTAGTGAGTTTGATACCATTAGTTGGCTTTGTGAATTCCTTTGGTTTGACTTATATGACTTTGTAAGATGTTGAAACAATCCTCAACTGTACTAGGATGTTTGATAAAAAAATGTGGACCAACCTCGAATGTGTCGAGATGCTTACGTACCATCGTGGGTTCAGGTCAACCGTAGTTCTTCTCTGACGTGTCCAGGTGTTACGTTGACCATCATTTGTTCATGCATCATTTAATTCATTTGTTAAACGATGATATTTACCATATAATGATTATATCGTGTAAGGTCGATTTTAGTCGTCAAAGATTATTTTGATCTTAGAGGGTCAAACAAGCCTGTCGTAGGTCGATGTTTTAATTAAAGGATAATATTAGTCACCTTAGATTCCTTGACCATTTGAGGCCAATTTTGATCGTAACATATCACTTTGACCATATTAGGTCGAATAGGTCCATCATAGGCCGATTTTAGCTCTGCTAGGTCGTCGAAGACCAACTTGATCATTGACGGTCAATTACGTCATAAGAGACAAACTTGACCATACTAGGTCAAATGAGGACGAAGTATAAAGAATTTAACCATCCTAGGCTAATGTTGGTCGTCGTAGATCAATTTGATAATTGTTGGTCAATTATATCATAAAAGTTCGACTTGACCATATTTAGTTGAATGAGGCCGAATAGGCCGAATTAAGCCGTTTGAGGATAACGTTGGTCGTGTAGACCAACTTGACTCTTAATATTCAGTTTTGATCGTAAGAGATAAATTTAACCATCTTAGATCAAAAGAGGTCGAGGTAGGCCAAATTCAGCCATTTAAGGCTAATGTTGGTCGCCCCACACCAACTTGACCTTTAATGATCAATTATGATCGTAAGAGATCAACTTGAACATCTTAGGTCAAAAGATATTGAGGTAGATCAAATTTAGCCTTCTCATGCTAGTGTTGGTCTTCATAAACCAACTTGACCATTTATGGTCAATTTTGATCGTACGAGATCAATTTGACCACCTTAGGTCAAATTAGGTCGAGGAGGTCGAATTCATTCATCTTAGGCTAATGTTGGTCGTTGTAGACCAACTTGACCATTTATGGTCAATTATGGTCGTAAGAGATTAACTAGACCATCTTAGGTCAGACGAGGTCGATGTAGGTAAAATTCAGCCTTTTCTGGCTAATATAGATCATTGTAGACCAACATAACCGTTAATGGTTAATTATGAGCGTGAGAGATCAGTTTGACTATCTTAGGTCGAATGAGCCAAAGTAAGCCGAATTCAGCCTTCTTAGGCTAATATTGGTCGTTATAGACCAACTTGACCGTTTATGGTCAATTATGATCGTAAGAGATTAATTTGACTATCTTAAGTTAGATGAGGCCAAGGTAGATCGAATTTAGCCTTCTCAGGCTAATATTGGTCGTCGTAGAACAACATAACCGTTAATGGTTAATTATGATCATAAGAGATCGATTTGACCATTTTAGGTCGGATGAGGTCGAGGTAGGCTGAATTTAGTCTTTATAGGATAATGTTGGTCGCCGTAGACCAAATTGATCATTTATGGTCAATTTTGATTGTAGGATATAAATTTTACCATATTAGATCAAATGAGGTTGAAAAGGATGAATTTAGGCTAATGTAGGCCGTTATAGATCAAATTGACTGTTTATGGTCAACTATGATTGTAAGAGATCAGTTTGACCATCATAGGTCAAAATGAAGCCGAAGTAGGGCGAATTCAGCCTTCTCAGGCTAATATTGGTCGTCGTAGACCAACATGACCCTTAATGGTAAATTATGGTCGTAAGAGATTAATTTGATCATCTTAGGTTGGATGAGGCCGTGGTAGGCCGATTCGGTCTTCTTAGGCTAATGTTAGTCATCATAGACCAACTTGACCATTTATGGTCAATTTTGTTCGTAGGAGATCAGTTTGACCACCTTAGGTCAAATGAGGCCAAGTATGCCGAATTTAGGCTAATCTTGGCCGTTTTAAACCAACTTGACCATTTATGGTTAATTATGATGATAAGCGATCAGTTTAACCATTTTGGATCGAATGAGACCGATGAGGCTGAATTCAACTGTCTAAGGCTAATGTTGATCATTGTAGATCAACTTGACCGTTTATGGCCAATTTTGATAATATGAGATAAATTTGACCACCTTAGGTCAAATAGGGCTAAGGTGGGCCGAATTCAGTCTTCTTAGGCTAATGTTCATCATCGTAGACCAACATGACCGTTAATGGCTAGTTATGATAGTAGATTAATTTGACAATCTTAGTTCGGATGAGGACGAGGTAGGTCGAATTCATCCATCTCAGACTAATATTGGTCGTCGTAGACCAACTTGACCATTTATGGTCAATTTTGATCATAGGAGATCAATTTGACCACCTTAGGTCAAATGAGGTCGCAGTAGGCCGAATTCATTATTCTCAAGCTAATATTGGTCGTCATAGACCAATATGTCCGTTAATGGTCAATTTAAATCGTATGAGATCAATTTGACTATCTTTGGTCAAATGAGGCTGAAGTAGTAGGCTAAATTCATCTGTCTTAGTCTAACGTTCGTCATCGTATATCAATTTAACCGTTAATGGTCAATTTTGATCGTAAGATATCAATTTGACCATCTTAAGTTAGGTGAGTCCAAGGTAGGTTGAATTCAGCCATCTCAAGAAAATGTTGGTCGTCGTAGACCAACTTGGACATTAATTATCAATTTAGATCGTAATAGATCAATTTGACCACGTTTGGTTAAATGTGGTCAAAGTAGGCCGAAGTCGGTCGTCTTAGGCTTATTAATCTATTCTTAGTTCCTTTTTGTATAGCAAATTGATCTTGATAAAGCAATATATTATAGATCGTATCACTTGTTCATAGGTAGGGTTGTGCTCAATCTAGTCAAATCGACTTATTTTAAACCGTACCATTATGAACGATGGATTTGTACTCGGTAGAAGCGACGAAGTTGTACCACTAATAGAGTGATTTTAATGTCAAATCGTAGGCGAATGAATTGTTCTAATTCACACCACTTCTTAAGTGGATTTAATGCCAAATGTAGGCGATCAACTTATTTTTAAGATGTACCGTCTAATTTTTTAGTGGGTTTATGCCTATTGTAGGAGATCGACTTATTCTAAGTCGTACCACTGCTTGAGTGGGTTTAGGGTTCCACCACTAGAGTGGGCTTGATGCCAAACGTAGGCGACTGACTTGATCTAAGTCGTACCACTTATTTAGTGGGTTTTAGGTGACACCTCTAGAGTGGGGTTGTACCTAAACGTATGCGACCAACTTACGTCTAAGTTGCACCACCCAACTCTTAGGAGGATTTTTGTCTCTTTTAGGCCGACCAACCCAACTTGGGCTGTACCATTATTTTCATGTGGGTTTGGTGCCAGGTTCTCAGACCGACCAACTTGTTCTAAGTCGTACCACTGCTTGAGTCGTTTTGATGCCAAACGTAGGCCCTGACTTACGTCTAAGTTGTATCACCCAATTCTTAGGTGGGTCTTTCCTCTTGTAGGTCGACCAACTTGACTTGGGTTGTACCATCATTTTCAGTTGGGTTTAGTGTCAGGTGCTTAGGCGACTGACTTGTTATAAGTCATACCACTATGAGTGGATTTTAGGTTCCGCCTCTAGGGTGCGCTTGATGCTAAATGTAGGCGACCGACTTGTTTAAAGTCGTACCACTGCTTGAGTGGGTTTTAGGTACCACCGTTGGAATGGGCTTTATGAAAGATTTTAAGGCAGTTGACTTGATGCAGGTCACTTACTCTAAATTGATTATCATTGAATTGAACTTCTAGGCAGCCCTGACGAAGCAATGTAGCCTCCATTTTGGGTGTGCGAATAATTCAATGTGATTGGGATGATTGATCTTTTGCTGATTTTCTATCAGTCACAAGATGTTGTTATTAAAACCCAAAGTGACCGAGCTCATACAATCGACTAATATCTGCATACGACTAAGCGTCTTATCGGTATAATATACCACAGTAAAATCTTATGCCGATCAATTATTGGGACTGAGATGAGGTCGTCGAGTAACCTTTTTAGCTATTTGTAATTATTTTATTCTTATTGCTACTTGTAAGTTGATAGTGATAATGATTAAACGATCTTCCTACATTTCGTGCTTGCATCGGTGACCGGTAAATATGGAAAAAATTTAACTCATTTAACATCAAATCTCGCTGTCTTGCTTGGAAAATTTGATTATTTCACAGTCTGGATTTGGCTAGCATAATTCATATTTACACGCCAACAAGCGTTCAAACGGCTCAGACCGAATCAATAATGCTACGAGGACTAGCCCATTTTGGATCTGCCATGTAAATCTTCGAATGGATGAAGTTTTCTCTTTGAGTTCAATAGCTCGAGAAGTATCTAATCAATTTTGAGATTCAAGTGTAAATTCACGATATCTATCTATGTGGAAATAAAAAGTTGAGCGGTGATAACCAATCACGACGAGTAATATTTGGAATGACTGTTAAGAATCTTTAATCCACGCATTAATATGAAAAAAATTAGTTGGGGACAAGATGATCCCATATTACATGAAAAGCAACTAACACGTGGCTTCACTTTAGCAGACCCATATAGCAAATCATCATATCAACTGGAACAGTTGGATTCATTGAGGATCCTATATATAACAATTTGTGTATCGAATCCACTTGCCTCGTATCAAAGCAAGCTGAAGTATCTAAATCTTTGGATCATATTCTGTCATTTTGACGGGGTCTACTAAACCACGTTCCATATGAAATGCCATATGGGTGTGTTTGGTAGCCCAATTCCAAGCCTTGGAATTGGAATTAGAAGGCCCAATTCTAATTTTTTTGTTTGGTACATTAAAAAGTCCATTCATTTGGAATTCATTTATAATTCTCTTGGGCCCAATTCCATAAACCAATTCCATTTCATTTTATAGATATTTTGAAATCCAAATATCATTGGAATTTAGATCGGGACACACACTAGAAAAAACACACACACAAAACCCTCCCCTTCTTGCCTCTCTCCTCCCACGTCAGCAGCTCCGATCTCCGGCAACCAACTCCCACCGAAAAAACTCACGCCAACAGCTATCGTTTTCAACTCCCACCGGAAAAACTCTCCCGCAGCTCTCTCTCCCTCTCTCCAGTCATTTTTCAGGTAAATCTCCGGTCCTAATCTCGTCCGGCAGCTAAATCTCCAGTCGCTAAATCAGAAACATCAATCTGAGATCTCAGATTATATATATGTAAATCTCAAACTCCGGCAGCTAAATCTCGAACGCCGGCAGCTAAATCTCTGATTATATATATGTAAATCTGAGATATCAGATTATATATGTTTATCTCAGTTTATCTCAGATTTATATATATATGTACACGTATCAGAGATCTCAGATTATATATATATATATATATATATATATATATATATATATATATATATATATATATATATATGTATATGACTATATTATACAGTAGTATTATATGACTGTATTTATATAATCTGTACATATATATATATATATATATATATGTATATATATATATGTATATGACTATATTATACAGTAGTATTATATGACTGTATTTATATAATCTGTACTGTATTTATATCTAGTGATAATATTAGTATATGACTATATTATACAGTAGTATTATATATATGACTGTATTTATATAATTTGTACTATATTTATATATTTATATAATCTATAATCTGTACTGTATTTATATATTTATATAATCTATAATCTGTATTGTATTTATATATTTTATATAATCTGTACTGTATTTATATAATCTGATATATAATACTACTGTATTTATATAATCCGATAATATATATATATATATATATATATATATATATATATATATATATATATATATATATATATATATATATATATATAATACTGTATTTGTATAATCTATTATATATATAATACAATAGTATTTATATAATCTGATAATATATATATAATACTACTGTATTTATATAATCTATTATATATATAATACTACTATATTTATATAATCTAATATAAATACAGTAGTATTATATAATACAGTATTATAATCTATGATTATAATACTGTATTATATAATATTACTGTATTTATATAATCTAATAATACAGTACTGTATCATTAGATTATGTAAATACAGTAGTATCTGTATTATATATATAATAGATAGTAGTATTTATATAATCTATTATATATATATATATTGATTATATAAATATATATATATATTTGTATTATATATATAATAGATTATATAAATACTATAATCTAACAATACAATGTTGTAATCTATTATATATATATATATATATATACACACACACACACACAATCTAATAATACAATACTATATTATTAGATTATATAAATACAGTAGTATTATATATATAATAGATTATATAAATACTATAATTTAACAATGCTGTATTTATATAATCTAATAATACAGTCATACACACACACACATATATATTCATATATATATTTATATATATGTATATGTGTATCTAAAATAAACTGTATTGGTAATGTATATGAGATAAACATTAAACTGTATTGGTAATGACTGTTTATATATATATGCAAAATAAAATGTTATATAAAATGTTGATTTTTATATGCGATTTTTTTATATGTATATACATATCACATATCTTATTTTTATATCTGATTTTTTATATATGTGATTTTTTTTTATATGTATATACATACTACATATCTGATTTTTTTACATACATATAATTTTTATCTATGTATTTTTTTTTATTTTTTTTATGTATTATGATATAATTTATATATATGTATTGCTATATAATTTATTTATGTACGCATTGCTAACATTATTAAATGTGAAACAATTTCAGAAAATGGATCATTGTTTGTCGGGGATTCACGACTTGGTTAGGAATGAAAATGACACTAGAGAAAAAAAGAAAAGAAAAATAGTTGCAGGATATCATAAAGTTATTTCGACGGTAGTTTCGGTGTGGTGGCATAAAACACGTTTATTAAAGGAGCCTTCCAAAGATTTGAGAAATGCAAGACAAATATATTTGAGAATACTTTATTATGGAAGTGATACAACTTGTAGAGAGCAATTGCGTCTTGGCATAGATGCGTTTAATAGTTTATGTAACAAATTCATAATATTTTTCTTTTTTTTTTCTATTTTAAATAAACTTTTTTCTAATGTAGGTAAATATTACCTTGTTGATGCTGGATATACAAATGGACCTGGTTTTTTGGCACCTTATAGAGGCACGCGTTATCATCTTAATGAGTGGTCAAGAATGGGAAATAATCCGCAAACATACAAGGAGCTATTTAACCTTCGTCATTCGACTGCTAGAAATGTAATCGAAAGAGCCTTTGGACTTCTTAAGAAAAGATGGGATATTCTTAGATCTGCTTCTTTCTTTGAGGTGAAAACTCATGTGAGAATTATAAATGCGTGTGCCATCCTCCACAATCTTATACGAATGGAGCAACCAAATGATCCATTATTGGATATGGTAGACGAGGATTTACGTAATGAAGAGCCAGAAGAAAGTGATGAAGATTGCATTGATGAGGATGATGTAATGGATAACCATGGTGCAACCAATATAAATCGTATTAGATATGTGCAAACGACAAGGGAGTGGACGCAAAAAAGGGATGCATTAGCACAAGCAATGTTTCTTGCATACCGAATAAGGCAGCGTCGATGATAAATTTTCCATCTGGCTTACCTTTCTAGTTATACACTTGGTTTTAACTTACTTGAATTTATTTTCAAGTGCACTTGATTAATGTGTATGGTTTTATCTTACTTGATTAATGTGTATGGTTTTAGCGTACTTGATTAATGTGTATGGTTTTAGCTTACTTGAATTTATTTTCAAGTGTACTTGATTAATGTGTATGGTTTTATCTTACTTGATTAATGTGTATGGTTTTAGCTTACTTGATTAATGTGTATGGTTTATTTATTTTAAATTTGATTGTTGTAAAGGAATGGATTCTGATTCTCAAGTTAGAGAAGGGACTAAGAAGGAGAAAGGCTATTTCTCATGGACCCCGGAGATGGATAAAACATTATGCACTTACTTTGTAGATCAAATTAATCAAGGGAACAAGTTGGATGAAAAATTTGCGTGGAAACCGGCGGCATGGACTAGTGGCATAAACATCATGATGGATGAACCTCACATTTTCATGACAAAGCAAAATATCCAATCAGGCCTCAAGACTTGGGAGAAGCATTATGATGTTATAAGTCAAATGCTATCAACATCGGGGTTCTCTTGGAACTACGATAGGGGTAGAGTTGATGTTGAAGAAAGTGTATGGAATGTATATGTGCTAGTAAGTCTTATTTTAACATACTCATTACTTTTGTGGTATATATTGTGGTTCTTTTAAAGACTTTTTATTTAATCTTAACATTTAAAATTGAATTTATTTTCAGGCTCATCCTAAAGCTATCCCATATCGAAGGAGAATTACAATGGATAATTGGGATAGTTTATGTGCTATTTTTGCTCAAGATCGTGCTAATGGGGATGGTGCTCGAACGACATTAGATGATGAGATGGAATTGGCAAATAATGAAGAGTCTAGCAACTTGGAAGATACATTGGAGATTGATGAGAGGACCCTTGAAGACGACGCCACACATACATCTCGAGTCCGAAATGAACAAGGGAAAACCAATGCATCATCTTCATCTATTTCTCGCTCGAAGAAGATTTTGGTTCTGAAGCACTTTCGAATGTCTTGGGGCGCATGGCGGAGTCACTTGATCGCTTCTTAAATTCCGAACCTTCCAAGGCAACAACTCAAATGGTACTGGATGAGGTTTCGAAGGTTCAAGATTTGGATGAAATACAAGTCTTGAAAGGAGTTGATCTTTTGATAAATGACCAAAGAAAATTTGATACTTTTTCTGGTCTACCGAATGAGCTTAAAAGGCGATGGATTTTGATGCATCTTAGCGCGTGATTATTAGAACAATTTATTATTCTAATATGCATTGACTTGTTATGTTATTAGGTGGACTTTTTGTATTATGGTAATGTTGCTTATAAACTATTCTAGTTTTACAACTCTTAAATTTAGATGAACTTCTATTTGTCTTATTTTAATGCTACTTCAATGATTAATTCTTGTTAAAGTGTGATCTGATTTGATTCCACTTTTTTTTAATTAAAATTTTTATTAAAAGTATAATTTTTTAGTAGTGCACAAACTACTAAAATTCCAAAAGAATTATGTAATTGATCCGAACAAGTGATATAGAATTCTAGTAGAATTCCAAAATAAATCTATACTTGAACCAAACAATTAAAATAAAATGAAATCAAATTCCTTGAATTCCAATTCTATAGAATTAGAATTCCAATTTAATTTCAATTTCAATTTCGCACATCCAAACGGACCTATGTGTTTTACAATCCCAAAATATGTACGAAGCTTCGCAACTTAAATGTGGACCATTCCAATCGTTGTCATATCAATAAATTCAGATGGATCATAACCCAAATCTGAAGTAATCCAGTTCCAGACTCTGACCCCCATGTTGGTTTGTGAATAAATGTCCGGATCAATGACTTTGGTCGGTTTGGGTTGGGGTGCAACTACCGCAGCTGTTTTATTTTGGCTCTAATTTATGGCCGACCTCTATAAAATGGTGATCTTTTGAATAAGGTCCCCACGGACTCCCTATATTTTATCCGCTGATGGATTGTCAGAAAATAGGTCGGAGCTGAGAGGAATTTGGAGTTGGTGATGATCAACCTTCCAATTCGTTGCATAGTAAAAAGAGGTCGGCAATAAGACATATTTGGCGGCAAGTGACAGTTCACCCGGATTATAGCCATTTTCTCGTCAGTGTCCCTGTTCGGCGGCGACTACTCGATCTTGTTAATCTTAACATCTTGATGTTGAAGAAGACCTGCTGAGATGATAATTCTTGCGATGTGTTTTCTATTTTCTCTGATTGGTTGTGTCCATATTGACGACCAATGTCCAGTTCGTACAAGTCGTTGGCGATCATAACTCTTCCTATTAACTCCGAATATTTTGTGACTTGGACCTCATTTGGATGCCCAAATAGTTGGGCTTGAATTCTTCAAAGAGAGAACATCTTATGATGAAAACTATTTTCTAGTTCTTTTTTTATACTACCACTCTTAAGATTTGAGAGAAACTATATATATTATAATTATAAAATAATAAAAAAAGAGTTTAATGACTATCATTTATTATCACTTTAAAATTTATTTCAATTAATTTTTTTAGAAATCTCTTCCCTTTTTCAATCTTTTTCGATTTCTCAAAAACAAATTGTCTCTTCTCCCATAATAATCTTTCTTATATTTAGGCAATACATAAATTTAGTTGGTTCATATATTATGAAATTCATGTATAGAAGTTTAAATGAAGGTTCATGTATTTAGTCAATACATGCATTTAATTAGTTCATGTATTAGGATGTTGATGTATAGACATCTAAATGGGGTATGTTTTACTTAAAAAGTTAAATGATATTTGAGATAATATAATATGTAGATTTTATTTATGCGAGTTATTATGAATATATTTTTGTCAATCAAAATTTATTGTTTGACTTAAATAATGTGTTTTGCTTGGTTCATGTATTGTATAAGATATTAATTTGGAATTATTTGTATAAATTGATATTAAAGATAATAGGAACACCAAAACACAACATAAAACCAATTATGATTTAAACATGATTATTATTGATCGAACTGAACTAAATGAAAATAACATGACTTATCATATTATGTTCGAGTCAAGCTTATATCGATTTAATCATGTTCGAATGAGTTTTAAAATTACCACCCTGATATAACTACGTTCTTGACCACATATATGTATCGAAATATGATGAAAAAAAAATATATGCTAGTATACATCTAATATGATAGTAGTAGAGGTATAAATGACATTAATGGTTATTTAATTGTGATCTATTGTATTTAAAAATCTTGGATCCCAAATGCATTAGATAAACCCACGGGTTTTCCCCACATTTTGTCTCTCCATCTCCTGTTATATTTATATCGGTTTCTCCCCACATTTTGTCTCTCCATCTCCTGTTAAATTAATATCCCAAATGATTCTTATATCCAGTTGACCCTCCATCTCCTTTTCCTTACGAATCCCCTCATTATAATGGTTACAAAAGCTATTCAAGATGTCCCCTTAGTCTTCCATCTCTACACATTTATTCGGAAGAAAGGAATATGTAAGGGTGTCATTGCACCCTGAGAAACGAAACGTGACTGTGTGATAATTGATTAAATTCACAAATTTCTAATTTCGCACACCTATTTAATTAGAGTCTATTTTTAAACAAGCTTAATTCAGCCCCTAAACATGCATCTAAGTATGATAAATCTTTTAAACCATGCAAGAGAAATAAAGACGATCGATATAGGAAAAAAAACCCTTTCGGGTAAAAACCTTTTATAATACTTTGAAGAATTCACAAGACTTTTAACTTACATACAACCTGATAATCGCCCACAAGTGTGTAATGCACAGTGCCTTCAGCAAACCTTCAAAGATACGAGAGACAACGAAAATACCCTCCAGGCGTCGGTTCGTCGTCTTCAGCTCGTCCACACGCAGAATGACTACGCTCGGTATCCACCGATAAAAGATGGAGATGCCTTCTCTAAAGAGGTTGAACAAAAGCAAAGTTGTTCTTAAACACCAAATAATTCACTAAAGCATATGGGAGTTTTGTGAATTGAAAATCAAAAAGTGAATTAAACCCCAAAAGGAAGAAGCCTAAAGAATTCTGCTTTCGCAGTGTTTCTTTCTGGAAAACGTATGGACTTCTTAATGAAAATGTTACCATTTAATGAGTATTTATACAAAAATGCATCGCCTCGAAAACGTGCTCGTTCGAACGAGAAGCAGATGTTGCTCGAACGAAGGACGCGTGTCGTTCAAACGATATCGTGCGACTTCCAATCTCGTTCGAACGAGATGCCGATCTCGCGCGAACGAGCTGGGCGTCAAAATCGAGGTTCACTTCAAAACTTAGAAAAAATACTCGTTCTCAATATTTGACGAGAAAGTCCGCTCCAACACTTAGAAAATATTTTGTAAAAATCTCCCAAAAGCTCTAAGTGAAAAGTAAAGATATTTAAAACATAACCTTACCAAAGTAAACTTCACGGAGTCTTTTTGATGAAGAACATGATTAATTCGGATCCGTCTTTGATGTAGATGTCTCTTGAGTGCTCTTAGACGGTGTAGCGGTATATGACATAATAAATTGATAACGGATCTATGAAAATATGTCCTTACACACTCTATATATTTGGAACATTTGAACCTCCCAGCTCTGCCGTCATTTTCAGGTAATCCTCTCCCCTGTTAAGATAAAATGTTGTTTCCTTTCCACTTACATCATATTCATTTGAATTAAATTCTCATTTTAATTGTTTTGTTATTTGTTTAAATAATGGCTATATAAATTGTGTGATTTAATGTTGCATACTAAGTGTTTGTTGTTTTTACTCTATGATTTTTAGTGATAAACTATAAGTTGTGATTTTCAGAAAAGATTCGTGCTTGTTTGAATGAAAAATATTTTCCCCTTCCTCTTACATCATATTCATTTGAACTTAATTGTATATTTAATTGTTTTGTTATATGTATAAATAATGATAATATAAATTGTGTGATTGAATGTTGTATACAACGTGTTTGTTGTTTTTACTCTATGATTTTTATTGATAAACTATAAGTTGTGATTTTCAGGAAAAAATCGTATTTGTCTTAATGAAAATTGATCAATTGTGTTTTATATTATATTGTTATGTGTTTAAATAAAGGCAAACTCTTTCATTTTTAGTGACAATATGTTTTAATGAAAATTGATCAATTTGTTGCTTCTTTATTTCAAAAGGAAACCAATAGAATAGTTGGATGCTACTTTTTCGTTCTTTATTTTTCTTAAACAACATACAAATCTCAATTGAAGAATTGTAAATGGAGCTATTCCAAAATGAGTGAATATGGAGAAAAAAGCCGTCCGCATAGCAATTTGTTGCTCGGTTATTGCATTCGAGTAAAAGAACCGGACACAAATCTTATGACAAATAATCGAGTTTTAAAACCTGGTGCATAAAATAGAGATATAATTAATCCAACTACTATTGAAGATGATATTTTTTGTATTGAAATATGAAAATGTCAACAAAATGTATGTGGAACAGTAATAATATTAGCCTAAGAAATAGTAAATAGACTTGAAACAACAATCGTGACCATAGAACAACTCCAAACTGATTAATTAGAAGTAATTGTTATTAAAAATATGAGATGATGAATCCTAAGCATGAAGAATTGTTTAGAAATAATATCCAACCAAATATGGATAAAAGAAAGACATTGTGAGTAGTAACACTCTGCCATTTCATAATAGTTTAAGAAAAAAGATAATGATAGATTACCTAATTTGATCCAATAACTAAGCTAAAAGCTTTGTTATGTGTGTTAGTTGCCAAGGAGTAGTGCCTCAAGTAATAGTTTCCGAGAAATATATGCTTTCCAAAGATACATGCGATGCATATATACCTTATTATGGACCAGGATAACTTACAATATTATCTTCTTTTTTAAAAGAATAATTATACCAACAATTTAACATATTAGTCTTGCTAAAGCATGAAAAAGGATTGAATTCATCCAGTAAAGTTGGGTGCAACAAGAAGTATGTTCTATATGGAGTTTTCAAAATTCAAATTTTTTAACATATAGTATTAAGGTTTTATTCAACGGTAAGTTTTGAACAAAATTTTATGGACCCTTATTAATAAGTTATGGATTGAATTGCTTACTTTGCAAATACATGTGTGTGCATTATTCCATGATTAACTAATTATGTTGTCTCGAGGATGTAATCATATGTGATGAAATGCAGAGAATTTTCAAACAGGGTGATTGTGGTAGATGTTATTTCATAATTCACTAATTCTATGGTGTAATAGTTTGAATATTTACTGGTCTATTTTATTTGTAGTTATGTTGTGCCTCAAATTAAGTACTCTTTTAGTTGTAGTTATGTTGTGCCTTTAATTGAGTAGTATAAAGTGTTGTTTATAGGCCTTTTATGTTGACTTCTAATTCATATGGATATGATTTCATATTCAATACATTTTCAACAATGTGAACTTTTTTACTTGACATTCCTAGACTCTGCTTCAAGTTACTATGAAACAAGCAACATTATGCCACTAACTTTAATATTTTATACCTCACTTATTTTTATTGGATAAGGATTAATAATTGAGCTGTAAATGGTTCTCAAATTATTATGATCCATATAGTTAGAGGTGCGAGATAATTTAAACCCTTAAACTCCCTAATTACCAGCTTATCCGATTATCTGTAGAATCACTTATTTAAATTTTGGACCTAATTCATGTTCAAATTGTATTACTATTCCGATGCACATAAATATATTGTGATTATAACATTTTGTACGTATTTAACAATAACACATACAATTGGTAAATTTTATTCCAAAATAGTGAGATACGGACCAAGTGAGCGAGTCCGGGTATGTTGGTAATTATAGGTAAATATAATTAGGAAATTATGGAGATGAATGTGTGACACATTGTGGGCGAATATGTGGGAATGAAATTATGAGATGTAAAATGGACCAAGTGAGCGACCCGGGTATGTTGGTTAGGTGACATCAAAATATTAAATTAATTATTGAGAGAGAGTAATTAATTTGGAGTCGGAACATAGACTCGGGAAATATTAAGTTACGGGTCAAGTAAGTGAGTCCGTGGATAATGTTTGGGTGACACTAAGTTATTAAATTAATGGATGTAATGATTAATGAAGGTAGAGTCGGAGGGTAGACTCGAAAAAGTATTAAATTAATTGATGTTATAATTAATTAGTTTAGAGTCGGGATGTAGACCCGGGATTTGGTATAAATTAATTAATGTGTAAATTAATTAACTGGGAGCCGGACCACAAACTCAGTTTGGTATGAATTAATTAATGTGTAAAATTAATTATATTAGAGTCGGACCACAGACTCGAATTTGTGTTGATTAATTAATGTGTAATTTAATTATATTAGAGTCGGACCACAGACTCGGATTTTTTGTTGATTAATTAATGTATAAATTAATGAAATAAGAGTCGAATTGTAGACTCAGGTAGGTATTAAATTAATGGATGTGTAAATTAATTAAATAAGAGTCGGATTGTAGACTCGGTTAGGTATTAAATTAATGGGTGTGTTAATTAATTTAATTAGAGTCGGATTGTAGACTCGGGGAGGTATAAAGTTAATAAGTGTGTTAATTAATTTAATTAGAGTCGGACGATAGACTCGGGGCGGTATTAAATTAATAAGTGTGTTAATTAATTTAATTAGAGTCGGACGATAGACTCGAGGAGGTATTAAATTAATGGGTGTGTTAATTAATTTAATTAGAGTCGGACCATAGACTCGGGGAAAGTATTATATTAATTGAGGCGTGAATTAATTATATTAGAGTCGGACCATAGACTCGGGAAGATGATAAATTATTAAGTGAGAAAATTAATTTTGTTGAGTCGGGCCACAGACTCAGGAAATTATAGGCAGTATACGGGATTTGAGTACACGATAAAGTCGGAGTTTATATTATATATATATATATACGGTGTTGTGATAGTATATATACACGTGTATATATTATGTGTGATATTAAAAATCAGTGACTAGATATTTATTCAATTTATATACTCTACTGCTATCAAGGGAGGTTGCGCGATGTGGGTGAATCCCCTAGCTTGAGGAGTAGGGCGAGTATATTCTCAGGTCATAGCGTCCGGTATATATGGGTGGGGGATTTATCTCACTTTCAGGGAAGAAATACGACCGCCTCCACTACGTTTATATTTTGGGCCAAGTTGGTGAGCGATTCCAACTTGGGGAACTAGGTTTTGTGAGCACACCTAGTGAGATAGCATTTTAGAGGGAATCATCCGGCGAGGGTATAATCGAAGGGATGGATATACGTATGTTATATGTGTAGATGTTGTGGTAAAGGTACGTATATAATGGTAGTAAATATTATATGCGGGTAATAATACAGTGTGTGATGTATTTACTTTATATAACTTGTGACACGGTTATATGCTACTATTTAAGAGGAATTACTTAAGTTAATTGTGATATAACTTATAATTCAAGAATCATTATACTCGGGTTAGAGTAGTATGGCAAGGGGAGGTTATACCGGAACTAGTTGGACGGAATAGTGCAACTAGGTGGGGTTAAGGTAACCGTTAGGTGTGCACATTAGTGGAGGGGTGAGAATGTCCACAAGGGAGTGCGACACTAACTTAAATATGAAGCGCATTCATGCGTTTTAAATTACTGCAGTTAATTCACTTGCTAAATATTTTCAAAATATTTTGGGTTCTAACCCTTGCTATAAAACTATTTTCAAAACCTTTTAGGTGTCTAGTCACAGGGACGCCAGGATTGATATTCTATTCCAGGGACACGGAACTGCGGCATATGTGGATGCTAGCAAGAGTTTGGATTAGACGCATCATTCATTCATTCCTAGAGTAGGAATCGCTTATCAGTTTCAGTTTTATTTAGGGCATGTCGCCCAGACTTTCAGTTCAGTTTTCAGACTTATTTTATTTCGGTGTTGGATATTTGTATTGAATTATTTCTTTGGTGGCCGGTGGTTTATTCGGCAAGTTGTGTAATTAATTATTCAGTTGAGTTTTATTCAGTGGTGTGAATAGTTTATATTTATTTTCGCATGTACTATTTTGTGTAATTAAAAATTTAAAATTGGCACCAGCTTTTGGAATACTAGGTGGTTAGTGAGTTTTAAAAAGGTTTTCGATAGTGATGCTAAGGATGATCCAACTGAGATTCCTGTTTTAATTTGGTATAGGACTGATCACCCGGTATTTTATTAGGCGGGGTGTCACAGGTTTGTATGTAGAGGATTTTTCCCCTTAATAGGAATGTGAAATTTGGTGAATTAGATGTTAATCACGAAATAAAAATGGGTTTTTTATAGATTAATAATTCTGGGTTTATGTTAATATGACTCATGGGAAAATTTAGGAAATTGTTGAATTTTACTTGATGATTAGAAGGATTTGACCCCTAAACTATGCTAAGAAGTGTTCTAGGGTGACTTAGAGTAGGTTAGAAGCCTTGTACTTGAGTTGGAATGGGTTTAGGTTGAGATTGTAGAGGAGAAAATCTGGAAAAATGAACATTGAAGATGAACTGGGCAACTGTGGAAATTTCATTAGAAGTCCAACCCAGGTCGTTCGAACGAACTCGTTCGAACGAGACTTCTAACGAGATTCCAGTGGCCCTTCTAACGAGTTTGGTAGTTCGTTCGAAGTGTGGGGGGGACTTCGTTCGAACGACCCTCATTCGAATGACCTCGTTCGATCGAGATTTCCTGGGTCTTCTAACGAGATTCCAGAATGACTCTTAAGGTCCGATTTTGTTTCAAACTTCGCATAGGCTTATTTAAATGAGTGTTAGACCTGTATGAATGTCGAGTGACTAAAAATTTATAATTATTAGTGAGCGGAGAATATGTCGACCCTCGGAAGGTATTGAAATTCATAGAATTAGAGAGATGAGAAAATATAAGGGATATTATATACGAATAAGGTACGGTGTATAATAGGGGATATATTATACCTACTACAAATACTAGGCTGCGGGAAAGCCAATGAATTTATATAAGTTATGTGTATGCTTATTGCTCAAAATATTATGTGTACGACATAACTATCTACTGGCTATTGAACGGAGGTTAACGTGTTGTGGACGACCGAATCTTGTGTGCCTTCGAGGGATTTAGAGTCGTACCACTAGAGCATGGAATCTAGGTACGGGCTATCCGTGAGAATGATAGTGATGACGGTCGTATGGGTGCGCAGGTATGTGCGTAGCCCATCGGCTTGGGACTATGTTCGCCTCCAATAGATGTTTGTATTTTTATTGGTTCTCGAGATATTGAACCTGTTGTCCTCTATGCGTGAGTGTTGCATTGGGACTAGATAGTCGATTATGCGTAGCACTAAGGGGAACCAGGGGTGCAATATTGCTATATATATATATAAATTGATATGTATACATAAGAGCATAATGCGTGTATATAGAAATCCTGTTTGGTGTCTTATGTTGATGACTATATTTTTAAAAAGTGTACTTATGATATTATTAGCTGGGCATTTAGAAGAATATGAGAATAAACTAAAGTAATTCTAAACTTATATCGAAATCTTAATTACGTCGGCTTTGAGTTATTTAGGGGGTCTTTCCAGCATATTAGTATGTACTTAGTAGCCAGTCAGGGTATCATGACTAGTATGGGTAGTTAGTCTCATTAGGCGTGCACACTAGATCGATAGGTAAGTATCTCAAGTGAGTACGCTAAGTTAACTTGAATAATAATTGTGCTAATTGTATCAAATTAAGCACTTGCTATTTTAAACTGTTTTCAACTCGGGCTCTGACCCGCTTTTCTGTATATTTTTCTATTGTTCCATTATTTTTAGGTGCGCAACCACATGGACACTAGCCTTAGGAGACTCTATTCAGTTGCCATGCTGTAGCTACTGTGGAAGCTGCAGGATAATTGCTAATAGACGACTCAGCCTATTCTTCCTTTTTCAGTTATCTATTTTGTTGGATATGTCCTCCTTTCTTCTGTTTACATCCAGAGATTTAGTTGTTTTAAATTCACTCTTAGATTTGATTTCCTCTTATTGAATTTATTGTATGGGATTGTATCTGGATTGTTTTACTCCAGTCATATATTTTATTTTAGTTAGACTTTATTTATATTACTGTGATGTATAGCATTTATTGGTATTCTTTTTGATATTGGTTAGTAACAAGATAAAATTTGGACATCACCTTTTTTAAATACTAGGTGGTTAGGTTTTATTAAATAAAAATTTGAGTAGTGATGCATTATCTGGACCAACTTGATATTCTGAAATTAATTAATTAAGGACTGATCACCCGGTAATTAATTAGGTGGGGGGTCACAATTTTATATCCTAAATAGACAGTTTTTAATTGCTAATTCTCGGTAAAATTTGATCTTATATGCTTATTTGTTTATTTTGTAGGTCAAATGCATGTTGCAGTGTTTAAATGCTCAAATCAAGGAAATTGCAAGAAAAATGGATCTAAGCATGTATACCCTGTCCCTTAATCCGAACTTAAGCCTAACCGAACCTAAGCCTATCCCGTGCCGTGTGTGTTTAGTTTGTCCCCTTTTATTTTATTTTTTTTAGATTTTTATTTGTGTCGTTTATGATTTTTAGAATTTATTTTATATTATATATTTTTAAGTCATATATATATTTTTAGGATTTATTTTTATACTTTATTTTTGTGTGTCGCGTGTGTTTTTATTATTTATTTAAAGGTGTGCGTTTTATTTTTATTTAATTTTTAGTTTTTAGTATTATTTTAGTTTTGTTATTTCTTATTTTATTATGTTAGGTTTATTGGTATTATTTTATTTTTAGTCTTTTTATTTTTAGAGTATAATTTTAATTTTTATTAGATTTTATTTTTCAGTTTTTTTAGTTTTATTTTTTAGTTGGGTACAAACTAATACACACACACAAATCCTACAACACACATACACCTAATTACCGCACAATTAACATACACACAAACACCTCACTTACCCACACCCTCTTCTCCTACACCTCACTACACCAAAACAACATCCCCACCCAACTACTATTCACCTTCTTCTTTCAACTACAAACCCACTTCTCTCTCTTACCTCCATTAACACTCACTCACCACCACATTAGTCAACCTTCACAGACTTGCCTTACACTACCAATCCGACCGCCATCATCCGCCACCACATTAACCAACACCAAACCCTTTAACCCATGTCCTAACTCGCGACCATCACCTGCAAAACCCGAACCCACTGTTTCCCGTCCAACCCGCTGCTCCAACCGTCCTTTCCAATCAATCCCGGGCGCCAACGAACTCGTAATCCAGTTAACCCCTTACCAACCCGAAACCCAATCGTCCCAAGGTAACCCCCATACCTCCGATCCATACCACCACGTGCCTAAACTCGGTTATCCTCCCATGAACCCGAAAACTATAACCGGGTTAGCATCTCACATCCCCTAAACCTCAATACCCGGACAACCATCAACTGCCTCGAACTCGGAACCCATTTTCGGCGTTCCAACTCGACTTCAACCTCCATCTTCCTATAACCCATTTCAAATGCCAAATCGTGAACCTTCTGCCAAATTCCAAAGCCAAACAAATAAAATAAAAGCCCACTTTCCTCTTACCCTTTTACCCAATATACCCCTCCTTAACCATTTACCTAAATACCCTCATAACATATCAAATTTTTATCTCACCCAAATGCCGTATCATTACCTCATTAAACCACATGCACCTTCCTTGCCCAAAATGCCCCTTGACCTAATGTTCCCATTATAAAAGCAAATGAAGATCCATTTGATGAGGAGAGTTTTTTTTAAAGAGATAGTTTAGAGTAGAAAAATAAAATAGAGAGAGAAACACCTTGTAATTTTTTTTTATTTTCTTTCATTTTCTTTTAAAGATTAGTGAGAAATCAAATTGTTGAGAGATTCAATTGAGTGTATGTATTGAATTAAAAATATTTGGATGCTCATATTGAATGTAGATTACTCAATCTCAATGAATATTAGAGTTCAATTTTGCAATTCAAGGAGACTTGTTTGAAGATTTGTTCTCTTATTTCTACTTTTTTAGTTCTTACTTAGTTTGTTGATAATATTGAATTTGTGTATTTTATCATCATGTTAGGCTAGAGACACCTTTCAAGGGGTGGATTGTTCCCATTATTTAATTTTAATCCTATTTTAATTAATTTATTTAAATTAAATATCCATTTGATGATTAATTTTCCACTCTTACATTTTGATTTGTGCCTCGAGAGAGGGTAAATGATTTTCGAGAGGAAATCGAGATTCTATCCTTAGTTTCTATTTTAGAATCGAACTAGAGATAGGTTTTTCTACAATGTGAAATTATTTCTTTGAATTTCAACTCTAGACTTATATTTATGATTTAAACTAATTTTGTAAATCGATCCCAGCGGGTGGTTTGTCAAATATTGTTTGGATCTACTTTTCAAGAGTTGTAGGAGTGTTGAATTTAATTTTCTAAAATGTTATCATTAAAATTACATTTGGAACGAGAGTTGATTTGTGATTTTGATACTAACTTGGGATAATTATTTTTAATGAATTAATTAATTGTGATTAACTAGAATATTTGGTGTAATTATTTCCCTTGTTTGTCCTCACTTTAATTTCCCCACTCATCTCATATTTTACATTTTTTGTAGTTATATTTCACTTATTTTTTTTTATCACACTTTTTAGTTAGTCTTTAGATCTTTGATTTAGTATAGTTTTATTTCACCCTCATCACAAGAATTGTTTTAATATTGAGAAAGCATAAAAAAATAGGAAAAAGAAAAAAGTTCAAAAAGAAATTAAATAAAAAATGAATGGCATTCCTCTCTCATATGTTTCATCCCTTAGATTTTGATTGACACCCTTACTTACATCTACACTTTAGATTATTATATTTTGTAGGTATTTGAAGGTTTTGGTTAACTTGGTTTGCAACAACGACATCCACACAAAATGTGACCTCAAAATTTTAAAATTTTGCCTCGCAATGTCTTACCTCATAACTTATTTTACAAAAAAACGTTACAGTAATTATTTACCATAGAGTGAGAGTGAGTCAAAGGATTATGATAAATTTATCAATTTAGTAGTGACTTATTGGGATTCATTATAGCTAAATCGATCAAGGAACATGACTCTTTACGTCTGCAAATAAATTTATTATAAATGAGATATCTCCTACAAAAGAAACTCATGTATTCAATATATATTGAGTCTAGGTGTATCATTTATTCATATGTTCATTTTATTATTCATTCCACCTGTGAATAATTAGTATAAGTACATACGTTACAACTATGTCACGCGAATTGCCCTATTTACAACGGTATTCAATTCAAGAATATATTTGCGATACGTTTGGTACGACCAACAACTAAACATTTCGGATTACTTTTAGAACTATCCTTTATAATACCCTATGACTTTTCTTGCTTAGGATTTGAATTGATAACAATAGTTGGGAATTAAACTTACTCAGTGCATATATTGTCAAGATTTCAGATGACATGTATGTTTCAAATGTGGAATTACACTTCTGTACAATTGAATACGTCATAGAAAATGCCAGTGTTATAAACATCACTGCTGGATAATTTTTAAGTGTTGAATTCATTACAAACAATTATTTTATAAGGCCATTACAAATGAAAAAATGGCAAAACAAAAATATAGTTTCTAAATTAATGAATTGTTCCACAAACTTGCTGAATTTGGGTATTGATTAAATACTTACAATATTCATAGCATTCTTTTTGGACATTTACCTAAATCAATGATTTGAGAGATCATTCGATTTTAATAATCATAAACATCTATTTAACATTTTTATAACTGCCTTTTTGCATGTTTCAGTCGAAAACAAGAACATCTGACTCGAAAACGCATAGTATGTACTCTATTTTTTTTAAATATTTTTTATCATTAACTGTGAACAGCAATTACTAGAGATGTAAAGAGACGAATTCTAAAGAATTTCCGCTAACTAACAAAAGAGCAGGGCATACAAATTTCACATCCAAGAGTAATTTATAAGGTTCATTTTGAAAACAAAAACCAATATTTGCTTTCTATGGTACCAAGTTTAAAAAAAAGAAGTGCTAATACATTTAGGTAGTCATACATTCAAAGTATATAACATGACTGATTATATATATATATATATATATATATATTGTATATCTCGTACGTTGAAATTGCATTATTAGATAAATACAACGATATTATTCGAACATCAAATGAAATCATAAGGTATGAAATTAGGACAATAATTTAGGAAAAAAAGGGGAATCAACATCTTTTTCATAGGCAAAAATGGCAGTCATATCTAAACTTTCGCATCCATTATAATGTGTGTAACGTCATTCTGGAGTGAAGGTATTAGTTAGTAGCATATTCTATGTTGCATTCGGGGTACTAGATTGAGACATTAATTCTTATCACATACTCTTGGAAAACAATTAAATCCATATAACAAGTAACCCAATCATAATGACACTAACTTAAATAACATACCATATTTAAAATGTTATACATTGTTTTAAAATGTTTCAAATTTGTGGTTGTATGATTAAGGGGCCATTATCACTTATTTGTTATTTCCAATTATTATTCTTACTTTTAATTTTGCTCATCCACAAGTTAATGCATGACGTTATCATCTCCGGTCATAAAAATATCGGTCCTCTACCCACAAACAAAGAGGGATCTAATGATATGCAAGACATTTAAGAATCACCATATCGTGCTACAGAACTTGCTATTAATGAGGAAGGAAGCAACATAAGATCATCAAAGAGAATCAAGTCTTCGAGGTATACTTAAACATATTAACTTACATACTTTAATTTACATAATTCTGTTACATTATATTTTAGATATTCTATAGCTATAAAACTGTAATGACATTCTTTGGCAGGGGCAATGGAAAAGAGATCCAGGGGTGAGGGAGTTACAAAATACTATATGGCTTAAGACTTTATCTCCTTTCATTAATCATTACGTTGGGTGTTTATTTTTAATATTATAACATTTAAGAATTTCATATGAAGTTTAGTTCAGGTTTCGATTTACAAAAAATTGCTCATTCTCATATTTTTGTAAGGCATTTTTTTAATAGTTACATCTTCACTCTATCATAAGACAATTATATTGGGTACGCTTCCATTATTTTATGTTCAATATGTACGTTTAACGGTCCTCTTCTGACATCCGTTATTGCTCGGCACACGCACACATCCGAACGAAATTAGAATTCACTAATGCGTACACATTATAACAGGAGGACGAAATCTCGTCAAAGAAATCGACAATCCTAAACATAGGGCTCTATATCAAACAAAGCAACGCTGAAAGCATAATAAGCCGTACAGATCATAAGGACACTAGAACCTGATGCTCTGATACCACCTGTGACACCCCGCCTAATTAAATACCGGGCGATCACTCCTTTATTAAATTAAAATCAAGGTGAACAGTTGGTTCATTCTTAGCATCACTGTCGTTAAAATACTTTTCCAATTTAAACACCCTAAATAATTAAGCTAAGTGTCCAAACCATTTAAAACCTTATTCTCATTTTATTAAATCCGGTTATAAAACCTTAAACCATTAACATCTAACGAGTCACACAATAAGTAAAAGAATAAAATGAACATTCAAGAGTTTACCCAACAATAATAAATCCCAACATTTAAATACTAAGGAAAAACATCCTGACAGTCACAATCCCGAAATAAAGGTACTGAAAGTAAAAATTACAATCTCTGACAATACCAACTAATTAATGGAAAGAGGGCGACACATGCCACTGCTGGATGAAACTGAACTAGGAGTAGAATCAAATGGATGAAGTCGTCTAAACAACAGGCCTGCAACTCCCACCTAAGCTGCAACTCGTTCCTGCCAAAGGACCCTATGCAAGACGCCCTTGTGGCTGGGCACCTGTATTATATACATATACATATATATATATATATATATATATATATATATATATATATATACAAGAGAGAAAGAGAAAAGGAAACGGGTCAGAGCCCGATAGTGTATATGATTTAAAAATTCGTTTAGCAAGTATTTAAATTGATTACAGGCCAATGCAACAACATATTAGTGCGACACTCTCTTGAAAAATTCTCACCTCTCTTCTAATGTGCACACCTATCGCACTAACCTTCCCAATGGTCTATCTCGTCATATACCACACTATCTTTCCCCAATGATTTAACTTATCTTAGGTTATTCGCAGGATTTACAACTGAACAACACAAGTATTTAAAACGTAAGATTTCAATTTGTAACCAAAGTTCTCCTTTTTACTTTATTAATCAATAAAGTTTTCCAGTGTCATATTATACTTTCTCAAAACAAGTATTTATAATTTGAGTCATCAACCATGTCCTACATATCAATTCACAGTAGGCAATTCCAGATTTCAGAATTTCATATATGTATATTAACTACTCCTATAATATATATATCATAACAGCACCCCACATAAAAACTATGGTGCGGGCATACTCTGCTATCCAATCCCCATATCAATCGCACTAAAGGGAATACAAGTTCGGAATCACTCTCGAACTGTATAAATACATACACAAACAATATTGAGGCGAAGCATAGATTCCAAGTCCAAGAGGTCAGTACATACCCTCACGTATCTTAGGACCGTCCGACTATCGATCCGATAGCCCGTACCTAGGATTTCTATCTTCTAGGGTACGAGTCAATATCCCCCATAAGGCAACACAGGATAAGATCGTCCCAGCGCGGTAACCTCCGGGATAGCAAGTAGCGCGGGCATGATTTTCACAAGTATAATATATATGCATACACAATCATATAAATATACTACTTTTATCATATCAATTTAGGTTTATCCCATAACCCATATTCACAACATTTATCCTTATTTTCCCATTATTAGTTATCACGTATAATGGTTCGTTTCTCACTTTAATTCGAAGGGTTTCTCCAACTTACTACGTAGCCCTCATGGACTCTATCCTTCCCAAGGTACAATTCAGTAGGTATTCATTTATGTTCCAACGTAACCCTCTTACGTGTCTCTCCCTTTTAACATATACTTACATTGTCCCTTATGTAAGATATCCCAAAAATATAGATTTCGCCTTACATTAAAGGTCTCTTATTCATTAATGAATCTTACTGGTCATCATTATCTCCCAAATTATCTTAACAAGGATGTCTAAGGAGTTTTCTTCATTTCGAATCAATTCAACAATTTAAAAGGGGAAACTTAAGTCTGCCAGGAGGGGTCGATCGATCGAGGTCTGGGGCTCGATCGATCGAACCTTCGATCGATCGAAGCTCTGGTCTCGATCGATCGATCAAACAGGTATTACGATTCCTGCAGTTTTGCAGTTACGGTTTTCTTCTTCTAACCTTCACCAAATCCATATTTTTTCAATCCCAATCGTCCCAAAATTTATACTACTAATATTATATCATCATACCAGATATTTCCAACGTAAAGCATGTAGATTTCTATCACTAAACATGGATTAACAGCCCACAAATTATTATAATTATCAAGAACCCTAGAAATCTCTTAAACATGGTTCTAACCAGAATTTTCCAGAATTTTCTTCTTGTAAACATCACAATTTCGTGGTTCACTCCTTTACATGACAAAGGGTTTCCAGAATATCATTTAAGTCATCACTACATGCAATTTCCTATCTCAAATTGGATTTTTCTTCCATAAATCTCACCCTAATCATCCCTAGACTAACATGAGTGATGCATCAACGAAAATAAGCAAGATAAACACTTGCTTGGGATTTTTAGAAGTCTGGTTTGGTGCCGAAATTGGTGTGGTTGCGTTCCCCGTCTCGCGATCTACGCGTTGGTGGTGGAGGCGGTGCAAACGGATGGATTTCGGGCCTTGGATTGCTTTGGAAGCTCTCTCCTTCCCTCTCCTATGGCCGTCACTTGTCTTTGGTTGTTCTAACCCTAGAAGACAACCTAGATATCTTATATAACCCTTTTAATTTTCGTGGGTTTAATTACCCAAAAATACAAAATGACTAAAATGCCCTCCCGGGGTACTAATTAAGCCTAAAATAACCCCGAGACTCAAACTAAACCCCCGGGTACACTTTTCTGACTATCTCGACCCTTCCGAACGCGTTGGCGCACTCAAAACGACCATACGAACAACTTATGAAATATTCACTTTTATAAATCAGCATTTAGTCTCGACACGACACAGGCGCGTCCCGACTTAAATTTCTATAATTGTCATTTTATTCACACGTGACAATATTATAAAATAAATTCATATATTACTATACTCATCCAGTAATATTCAACAAATAACAAATTTCCAATAATTACTAACTCTCGTCACGCTAGTAAATATTTAAAACAACATTCCGGATTAAAATTAACTTAATTATCTCAATTAAATTTAATTAATCCCTAAATTTAAAAGGCATGAAAATACGGGGTATTACATACTTCCCCTCTAATAACGAAATTTTGTCCCGCAATTCAGAAAATAAGGCCTATCAGGTAGCACAATTCTGGATATCCTTTTCCGTACACAAACTAACTACACATTACGGCGCTCAATCACTATAGCCCTTTCTTCACAGTAACATTGTTTTACATTCTCTTTGGAGACACTTCACATTGTGCTCCCAACCGACAACATTCGCATAGGTCACGCCTATACGTTACAAATTTCATTATCTCACTATCATTAGGAGGACGCACCTCACTACATGTCAAATACTCGGATCTATTCATATACAAAACTCCCATTCTGAGAAAATATTACGAACATTTGATCACTCTTGCTCGCCTAAAACAGTCGTGGAATTCTACCACATTTATCGGATGTTCTCTCGACCGATCCAAAAATTTTGATTATCTACTCTCCTCTAAACATACGAAAGGAGAATAGTCGAGGTTCTTCCATAACAAAACCTTAATAAGTACCTCGTACGCGACAAACAGGTGCGAGTGCTTCTACAGAGCATTCTTGAAATCATCGTACCAAGATTCCAAAATCTTCTTCACGTAGCTCCCCAAATCTTTAATCACCATGCGCCTATTCCTTGGCTAAGGGTGATACATCCTACTCGAAACGAAATCTTATCTCCGCTGGTTCCTGAAATCCCATATCAAAGGTGGGATTTACCAATCTCATCCTGATTCAGAAATTTATACTGCGCCGGACCATGCACTGGCGCGATCCTTCCTTTCAAAGGAAGTCTGGGGCATACTAGTTATTATTGTAAACGATCCCAAAGGAATATCAATCACTTCCTTCTCAGCGGCTTAATTCACATGTTCGGGATGAACCCTTGATCTTGTTTTGACGATGGCACCCCATCCAAGGACTGTACCGACTTTACCGACCTCTTCCAATTTCAGGGATTGTAGCTAAACACAAAATTCTTTGGTTGATTCTCCTCTTTCAACCCAACCTTACCAATGGGCGGTGCATGTAGAAACTACTCACTATGTCCCGCTAAACATCGATTCTTCCTTGAAATGTCTCACATTAAGTGACACGTAATACTCCCCTTCCTTCCATGTTGTATGCCGAAAGTTCCACCCGTGCTCTTCTCTCCACGAAGCGCACTTCTGGATCTCCTATACCATACCAACATCATCACCCTTTGTATGTGCAAGTCGCTCTCATACTTGCCTACTAACAACTCCGCTCTGAGTGTTCTTCATAATCATTTAATTCTGCTCCATTCAAGGAATACTCTTCTTAAATGGCTTCCCACAGTCTTCCAATTCAAATTTGGGTGTCCTATTCTAATTACACACCAATGTATGGATTATCGCCCCTCATGTGACGTTTAATCCACTATATCACTTCCCCTTCGTTCTGTTAGCCCCACAAACACATTTTCCACACGTCCATTGCCACACCCCTTCATCTCGGACGAGTTTTAACATCAGTTAACCAGGATGTCTACACACCCTATAAACCGGGCATACTAGCGTAAGCATCGCATACGCTCCATACTAATAAACAAATTATTTATTTTCCCTGGTGCTTGCAGCGTGATTACAACACTCTAATCACCCTAAAAATCAAAATTTTAAATCTTCCTTATCATCGTTCCACCCCTCAACTCGTGGGGTAACTTTCAATGCGTTCTTACCACACAACCAGCTCCAATAGCTTTAAATCAAAATTCAACTTCCAACTTACATACATAATTACTTAATCCCATTTCGACCAGGGTACCAAACTCATGGAATAGTGACCAGACGTCTCCCTATTTCCAACCTTACACTAAGTTTCATGCGTGGGATGTCTCGCAAAGCGAAATCCAAACAAGGAACCCCCCCGATACACTACTACCTAGCATTGTCGGTTATCAAAATCCATTAGGTCCTCCGTCCATAGTATATACCCCTTTATTCCGTCCCTTGACAGAAAAGTTACAATTTCTCCCGTAATTATGCTTAACAAAGAACGTTTCACTAATTGCACTATTGTTCAGTATAGGTTGGTGGTAATAGCATTCCATAAACCTCGAATACATACAATCAGAATTCTCTAAATTCCTTTCCCTAATAATAGGGGTATAAATATTAACTCCCACATCTCTAAAGGATAAATATAACAATGCACTCTTCCTATCACAAAGTCCGGAGTGCTAAACATAATACTGAGTCAAATCTTTTCGCCCAACGGTAAATCCCAATACATACTGAATCATATTGGTAAAGTCTATACATACATTGGCATCGAATATCTCGAGCCCACTATCTCCTCCGAAGTCTCTAGGATAGATAATATAAGTGCGAGTCCAACCTTCTCACAGGTAAAGCCTCGCCAAAACAAACATGAAACATGTTGCACTAATGCAACCACTCCGATAGTCTTGCAATAAATGCCCACTATCGTACTAACCATTTTCATAATGTTTTAACAAAGATAATATCATACTCTTGTATCGCATCACTACAACGAGTAACCTCAATAAAATACGTAACACTGTTAATATACACATTCATCCTCCGCGGATAGCACCAAAGAAAAATCCCGCTACGCTAGGGAAAAATACTCACATAATGGTAACATTTATAACTATATGCATTAAACTCGTATCACATGCTAATCTAGCAAGGAACAAAATATAGTGACTCGCTCGTGTCACATAAACACGCCTCATCCTCTGAGGATACAACTTACACTCCTACCTTGTCAATCGTCTTGACTGCGTAAATGGTTTCTGGACGTAACACGTCTACTCAAACCAAACAAAATTACTTTAATCGTTGCCTTTTACTAGGCACCGTATTCTTGTCCTTTTTCTCACTTTGGAACATATTATCGCAAGCGATCTCACTCCGCACAAAATACCTCAACACATAATCCACTTACCACCTGTCCTACTAACCAGGTTAGGATTGTCCTTATCTCGGACTTTAGTAAACTCGATTACTGTTAACCATCCCGGTTGTTCCCTTAGCTTTCTAGGCAGTAAAGATCCTGTTACTATCTATAATAGTACTTATTGAATTTACCATCACTTGGTAAGAATTCCATTATCCGAATCATTTAAATGGGCCCCCTGATGTATATCCACATCCCTTTGTGGTGCTATATCACCACCGTTGTATTCAGTCTTATTCTCGACTAAATTCTTCGATTTCTTTAACTTCCCCCACAAAGAAGCGTTATCATCTATATTGACAAAATATGACAATGTCAACCTCTGATTCGGTCGTCCATCAGAATTTCCTCCTCGAGTATTATTAATTATTATTACGAGTTGGTCTCCCACTTGGAGTCGTTTCCTCCACTAGTATCTACCTCTTTCGATACAAAATTTGCTAATGATTAGGATTCATATCCGCAATTGGACTTCTGTCATGCCCTCCTGCGATGAGTTCAGAACCACGTTTGCTTCTCATCCTGAACAGTTGAGGAAGGAACATACGGTCAACACTGTACCTAAGGTTCTCCTATTGGCATAACATTCCACTTCTAAAATTGGTGGTTGACTCCAACCATTATAACTTCGTCCCGAAAGTCCAAAAAATTTTCTCTAAATTTTCACTTTCAGTTTGCCACACTCCGTCCTATATCCAAGCCTTTGGATACTTTACCTCCTCTGGTAAAGACACAAAATTTCCGCATTTCTAAAATTTCCCACTGACAGTCTCTACACGTTTTTGTAATACGTTGGGTAAGTTTACCCTCGCACCTCATTTGACTACAACAACATTTGGAAATCATTGCTGCGCCTTAGTCGCCTTTCTAGTCTTGGCTTCTCGTGCCATAATGGAGGTGACCTCGACTACGGTCATCATCCTCGGATATATTTTATAATCTCAACTGAGCCCTGCCTCCTGATGTACGTTTAACGGTCCTCTTCTGACATCCGTTATTGCTCGGCACACGCACACATCCGAATGAAATTAGAATTCACTAATGTGTACACATTATAACAGGAGGACGAAATCTCGTCAAAGGAATCGACAATCCTAAACATAGGGCTCTATATCAAACAAAGCAACGCTGAAAGCATAATAAGCCGTACAGATCATAAGGACACTAGAACCTGATGCTCTGATACCACCTGTGACACCCCGCCTAATTAAATACCGGGCGATCACTCCTTTATTAAATTAAAATCAAGGTGAACAGTTGGTTCATTCTTAGCATCACTGTCGTTAAAATACTTTTCCAATTTAAACACCCTAAATAATTAAGCTAAGTGTCCAAACCATTTAAAACCTTATTCTCATTTTATTAAATCCGGTTATAAAACCTTAAACCATTAACATCTAACGAGTCACACAATAAGTAAAAGAATAAAATGAACATTCAAGAGTTTACCCAACAATAATAAATCCCAACATTTAAATACTAAGGAAAAACATCCTGACAGTCACAATCCCGAAATAAAGGTACTGAAAGTAAAAATTAAAATCTCTGACAATACCAACTAATTAATGGAAAGAGGGCGACACATGCCCCTGCTGGATGAAACTGAACTAGGAGTAGAATCAAATGGATGAAGTCGTCTAAACAACAGGTTTGCAACTCCCACCTAAGCTGCAACTCGTTCTTGCCAAAGGACCCTATGCAAGACGCCCTTGTGGCTGGGCACCTGTATTATTTACATATATATATATATATATATATATACAAGAGAGAAAGAGAAAAGGAAACGGGTCAGAGCCCGATAGTGTATATGATTTAAAAATTCGTTTAGCAAGTATTTAAATTGATTACAGGCCAATGCAACAACATATTAGTGCGACACTCTCTTGAAAAATTCTCACCTCTCTTATAATGTGCACACCTATCGCACTAACCTTCCCAATGGTCTATCTCGTCATATAACACACTATCTTTCCCCAATGATTTAACTTATCTTAGGTTATTCGCAGGATTTACAACTGAACAACACAAGTATTTAAAACGTAAGATTTTAATTTGTAACCAAAGTTCTCCTTTTTACTTTATTAATCAATAAAGTTTTCCAGTGTCATATTATACTTTCTCAAAACAAGTATTTATAATTTGAGTCATCAACCATGTCCTACATATCAATTCACAGTAGCCAGTTCCAGATTTCAGAATTTCATATATATATTAACTACTCGTATAATATATATATCATAACAGCACCCCACATAAAAACTATGGTGGGGGCATACTCTGCTATCCAATCCCCATATCAATCGCACTAAAGGGAATACAAGTTTGGAATCACTCTCGAAATGTATAAATACATACACAAACAATATTGAGGCGAAGCATAGATTCCAAGTCCAAGAGGTCAGTACATACCCTCACGTATCTTAGGACCGTCCGACTATCGATCCGATAGCCCGTACCTAGGATTTCTATCTTCTAGGGTACGAGTCAATATCCCCCATAAGGCAACACAGGATAAGATCGTCCCAGCGCGATAACCTCCGGGATAGCAAGTAGCACGGGCATGATTTTCACAAGTATAATATATATGCATACACAATCATATAAATATACTACTTTTATCATATCAATTTAGGTTTGTCCCATAACCCATATTCACAACATTTATCCTTATTTTCCCATTATTAGTTATCACGTATAATGGTTCGTTTCTCACTTTAATTCGAAGGGTTTCTCCAACTTACTACGTAGCCCTCATGGACTCTATCCTTCCCAAGGTACAATTCAGTAGGTATTCATTTATGTTCCAACGTAACCCTCTTACGTGTCTCTCCCTTTTAACATATACTTACATTGTCCCTTATGTAAGATATCCCAAAAATATAGATTTCGCCTTAAATTAAAGGTCTCTTATTCATTAATGAATCTTACTGGTCATCATTATCTCCCAAATTATCTTAACAAGGATGTCTAAGGAGTTTTCTTCATTTCGAATCAATTCAACAATTTAAAAGGGGAAACTTAAGTCTGCCAGGAGGGGTCGATCGATCGAGGTCTGGGGCTCGATCGATCGAACCTTCGATCGATCGAAGCTCTGGTCTCGATCGATCGATCAAACAGGTATTGCGATTCCTGCAGTTATGCAGTTACGGTTTTCTTCTTCTAACCTTCACCAAATCCATATTTTTTCAATCCCAATCGTCCCAAAATTTATACTACTAACATTATATCATCATACCAGATATTTCCAACGTAAAGCATGTAGATTTCTATCACTAAACATGGATTAACAGCCCAAAAATTATTATAATTATCAAGAACCCTAGAAATCTCTTAAACATGGTTCTAACCAGAATTTTCCAGAATTTTCTTCTTGTAAACATCACAATTTCGTGGTTCACTCCTCTACATGACAAAGGGTTTCCAGAATATCATTTAAGTCATCACTACATGCAATTTCCTATCTCAAATTGGATTTTTCTTTCATAAATCTCACCCTAATCATTCCTAGACTAACATTAGTGACGCATCAACGAAAATAAGCAAGATAAACACTTGCCTGGGATTTTCAGAAGTCTGGTTTGGTGCCGAAATTGGTGTGGTTGCGTTTCCCGTCTCGCGATCTACGCGTTGGTGGTGGAGGCGGTGCAAACGGATGGATTTCGGGCCTTGGATTGCTTTGGAAGCTCTCTCCTTCCCTCTCCTATGGCCGTCACTTGTCTTTGGTTGTTCTAACCCTAGAAGACAACCTAGATATATTATATAACCCTTTTAATTTTCGTGGGTTTAATTACCCAAATATACAAAATGACTAAAATTCCCTCCCGGGGTACTAATTAAGCCTAAAATAACCCCGAGACTCAAACTAAACCCCCGGGTACACTTTTCTGACTATCTCGACCCTTCCGAACGCGTTGGCGCACTCAAAACGACCATACGAACAACTTATGAAATATTCACTTTTATGAATCAACATTTAGTCCCGACACGACACAGGCGCGTCCCGACTTAAATTTCCATAATTGTCATTTTATTCACACGTGACAATATTATAAAATAAATCTCATATATTACTATACTCATCCAGTAATATTCAACAAATAACAAATTTCCAATAATTACTAACTCTCGTCATGCTAGTAAATATTTAAAATAACATTCCAGATTAAAATTAACTTAATTATCTCAATTAAATTTAATTAATCCCTAAATTTAAAAGCCATGAAAATACGGGGTATTACACTATACTTGAACGCCTGTGCATCGCGTGGGTTACATCGTAGTTATAAATAACAAATTCTTCTCATGAATTCAACCGATAAAAGATTTTGTATATTGTGAAACGTCCCATCATATAAAATGCATTGAACACTATTAATGTTTTGAATCTTAAAACTAATAAATAAAAATTTATTCAAAGAACTTAGGGCATATATTTAAAACATATTCAACCCCTGCTATGTGGATTAATTTTGTAATGAAATAGAAATTATCTAGCATGCCTATGACACGCATCAATCTAAAATAATAATTTATACAGGTATTCTCATGCATATAACTATAAACCCAGAGGTTGCAAATTTTCAAATGTAAATGCATGTACGAATACAAAGAGAAAACTTAGCATTCTTGTGATAGAGATATTGGATGTGTTTCCAAAAATTATGAATTATGAATTATCTCCATAATATCCCGTTGAATCTGCTATTAACAATTCAAGAAAAAAGCACATGAACAAATCATCCCTTTCCCACAAACGACGCCAAATTATAAGGGATCCTGGATATTCCCCAAGGCCCCCCCCACAATAGTGTTGAACAATATAAAAATAAATACGAGAGACACGTATTTACGTGGTTCGGACAAGATCGACCTACGTCCACGACGGCGGTGAGGGTGTTCTCATCATATTATAGAGAATTTACATGAGAGTGTTCTCTAGCCTCTAATCCACTTTACATAATGAGGGGTCTCATATTTATATAAAGTTAGGGGTTACAATTAGATAAGGACTGTATTATTATATTTTACATGATAATAAAATACCATTGTTATGATAGGATCTATTTTCTATCTTCACTTTGACTCTTGTCGTATTTATCTTGTCAAACTAGTCACGTAGTGCCATAAGGATTGTATTCAGCCACGTGATCCTGGAGCCCCCTTGACACGTCTCACATTATTATTGGAGACTTATTTTCATCCCCAACACCGTATATGTAATAAAGGTATGTACATTTGTATATAATTAATTAGAGTTATTTAATTATTTGCACACATTTTTCTTATTGCAATTATACTTATGCTAACATTTTTTTCTTCTCGTTCTATATGCACATGTAATTGGAGAACAATTATTGAACTTCATCTAATTCTAGATACTTTATTTATTTAGGTTATTTTACTTATCTTTTCTTTTATGTAAAATATTCTTATATATATCTATAACTTCTTGCTTGACAATTATGGTCGTGTTCACCCCTTCCTTAACTGGTTGATATTTGAGTGAACAGAAATTGGTGGAAGGGCTTTGTCATCAATGGACACGTAGTAATTCTATGACTATGTGAATTAAAATTGGACTTGTTGTGTTTTATTGATTAATTGTAAAACATTAATTATTTGATGTTGATATTGTGCGGATGAACGATATCCTTACTTATACCTTTGGGGGGGGAGGGGGGGGGGGGAGGGAGCGGGGTAGCAAAAGCGGGGTATGAGTAAGAGCCCGGTAGGGGGAATAATAATAGAGTATGATAATACAAGGAAATACATATACATATACCATACTTTTATTTATGAAATTTTTTCATTTCATTTAATCTTTCAAATGCAATTTACGACACATGGTAATTTAACACTTGGCTATATGCCAAAGTCATAATTTATTTTCCTTTAACCCGACTCTCCCCGAGTCCCCATGGATTTACCCCATTTTACATTATCATTATCATTTATCATTTATGAGCGATAATCTCCATACTCTATCATTTATCTTATTTTTTGGAGTTCAGAAATTACATTTATTTTTACGGGCATACACCGTTCGCAATAAAGACCATTGCTTTATTGACTAGTTGTTTTGGGTTTAAGCTAAAATCGCACACTAGGGAATCATGCCATTCTTAAATTTCATGGTTACTCTGAGAATATTATAATTACTATTTAGTAACGTTGATGATACCACATTTCAATGTTGGAATTCCAAAGGTTCACAACTCCTTCATCTTCACCCATGCAAGAGAAGAGGTCCTAAGGTCCAATTAAGATCAATGTCAGACTAGAGCTAACACTCAAAACCATAATTGCCTTGAACAAGGGACCAATGTAGAACCATATTCCTCAATCGCCTCACTATTTTCCTCAAATTCTCAGTCATTCCATCACATCTCACTAACTCAGCTTATAAATCTCAACATCAATTTCTCATAGTCTCAAATACTTGCACATCAGACCTTGGTATGACGAGAACTAATCTTCAAAGGTCCAATGACCCCCTGTCCAGGGAAATATTAATGCAACTCACCATAGGACCACCCAATGAGAAATCTCCCATTTTCAGACCTTCCAGATGTTTGGCTAAGCTCCTGCAACTTCTTTGCCGGGTAGGTATAAAGGATAGCCATCGTTCTACCTAATGCCACTAATCACACCGACTAACATTAAATGATCCTATCAATTACCTTTCATCACCTCTAAGCCTTTCTACCACACTACACCTTATTACTATAGTTGTTAGACCTCATAAAGGCCCTGACCATACTGTTGCAGGGCATGCATTCTTTCTCCAAGAGAATGGCAATATATGGGAGGTTTGTGAATAATTAAATGGAGGGGGTATCTTCGAATACAAGCATAAAAAGAGGAAAATTGATCAAATAAGTATCTACTTATTTCAATATGCTATAAACCCACTATTAGTAGCAAATAGTTGGAGTTCAGATCATTTCCAACCTCTTGCATATTGCATACCCTATTGAGTCCTAATCTAAGATCGGTGAACCCTTTGAGAAGCCCATCATTTACTTCTTAAGGGCCTATGGACTAGTGACGAAGACTGTAGAAACCTTAGACTCTCTTATCAAAATCCCAAGAGGTATCCAGATTTTAAATTCCTTATTTACAATTTAACATATAGAGAAACACCTTTTGCGATGGACGTAGGATCCTCCGTTATGTTCCAAATCACTTTATATACTTATCTATTACTTTGACACATATCGTCACTATCCCATTTGAGGTCTTATGTGGGGAACTTGTTGGGTCTGAGGTCTCAAATAAATTCATTACTCACCAATTTGGTGACGTATATGGGAATGGCAAGTTATCTCACTCTTTCAAAGAGATGGAAGAATTTCAGAAGAAACTTCAAGAATAACTTAATGATGTTCTTAAGATGCTTACTTTACAACTTGTAGTGGAGCAACCAGTCGGATCCGAGCATAGTAGGACTAGAGAAAATAATGAGACCCAATTGAAAGGGGGAAATGACCGAGAGTACATGGACAGATCCCCATAAAGGTATGTGACTCGTATCCTCGTTAGGGATATGTTGTCACTGCCAGGAGACTAGTCCTAAGGAGTTTACAGGGTGCCTGTTCCCTATCATAACGAGATCAAGAAGATGTAAGATCAGATGGAGAACTTCCTCAACCAATATAAGACACAAACTCCTAACACTATAGAGCTTGACCTTCAGGAGACGTTAACCCCATTCTCCAATGAGGTCCAACACTACGCTATTTTATCTAAGTGAAAGATGCCTAATATTAAGCCATTTGATGGAACGAAAGATCCCATAGAACACCATAAGACTTATAGGCCCCATATTCCTTCAAAACACCCCCACATGAGGTCTTGTATAAAGCTTTTCCCACTACTCTAAAGGGGATGATTAGGCACTGGTTCTCCAAGATCAAACCAGGGACCATTATAAGTTTTTATGGAGTTGGATAAGTATTTTGTTAGCCATTTCATAGGATCTTAGAAGATGAGGACACTGGTTACCTCCCTCATCTACTTCTGGCAAAAGTCTGGCAAAGCTCTCAGAGGGTATGCTAAGATATTCAACCAATAATCTCTCCAAGTTGATGATCTGAATGAACTATTTATGTGACGAACTTCATCTCACGCCTTACTTTAAAGGATTTATTGAGGTCCTTTAACAAAAGACCCCTTCGATCCATGCTAGAATTACTTAAAAGTTCTTATAATGACATAAATGTGGAAGATGCACTCACGATTAAGGCGTTCCATAACTTCCCCCAACAAGGAAAGAGGAAGGATGTCTTCTCCCACCTTAGGGAAACCCCTAAGGCAACGGAGGATAAGAATGGGGTAAAGAATAATGGACCTCCAGTGTCCAACCATTTCACTCCCCTCATAACTACCATAGAGGAGGTTTTCTCAAACATAGAGACTCAAGATCTCCTACCTTTGCCCATGCCCATGGGAGCTATAGAGGACAAGAGGGACAAGTTCAAATATTTCAAATTCCATAAAGACCATGGGAATAACACTAGTGATTTCTTCCGATTCAAGGAGATCATTGAAGAATTGATCAATAGGGGATACCTCAAAGAATTTAAAGATAAAAATGCTGACAAAGGTTAGCGCAATAACAAGAACAAATATGACGTCCCATAATCGATTTGAAAACCATCTCGGGAGGATTTACTGGGGGTGGACCCTCCTCAATCGCAAAAAAACTCACCTCATAAACACGCAGTAGGTGGATGTGAACGTAAACAATGTGTACCACCAGAGTCAATCCCAAAAGAGAGTTCCTATGATGATTTTTCCACATACAGACCTTAGGAGAATCCTCCTCCCCCACGATGACCCTCTAGTCATCACCATAATCACGAACAATGTAAATATGAATAGGTTATTAGTTGCTACCGATAGATCACACGACATCTTGTTCTTAGATGACTTCAAAGCCATGGTCCTTATCATAAAGCACATGTAGCCTATAACCACCCCTTGATTGGGTTCGACGGAGAATGAACCTACTTCATGGGGTATGTCACTCTTCCCCTCTCAATTGGTTCCAATGATTGTTGCTCTACCACGTGGAATAAATTTCTAGTGGTACCTCCCCTTAGCCTATAATGTGATCTTGATCAGACCTTTGCCAAATGATTTAGATGTTATCGTATCAATTTGTAGGATGATGTTGGGATTCCCAATCACCACAGGTGTGGGAAAAGCGTTTGGAGGCTTAAAAAAATCCAGAGAATGCTATAACATTTCCAGGAGGAAAAAAAAGATCCCAGAGCTTATCTAAGGTCCCAAAGAATCCATAAAAAGGATAGAAGTCCTCACATATTTTTTTCCTCCCCAACTTGAAATGTCTTAACTCCCGCTAAAGAGTTTGGGCATAAAGCTGATGAATGTGGATACTTTTGATCCATGGGCTGAAGGTAACTAAAAAAGGGGACAACCAACTAAGTCTCTGATCACTATTTGCATCGATGAAAAAGATCCTACCAAAAGTTTCCAAGTTGGATTTGGTCAAAGCTCCTCCTTCAGAATGGAGCTGACACAACTTTTGAAAGAAAACAAATATGTTTTTGCTTTGAGTCACCCAGACATGATTGGGTAGACCCTAAGGTTATGGTCCACCACTTCGGCGTGGACCCAAACCATAAGCGAATATGCCAAAAGAAGAGATTTTTTTCCCTAAGAGTAACATAACTGTAATTGAGGAGGTTGATAAGCTCTTATAAACCAACTTCATCAGAGAGTTAAATATTCGAAGTGGCTATCAAATGTGGTACTGGTGCCCAAATCCAATAAGAAATGGAGGATGTGTGTTGACTTTACTGACCTCAACAAAGCTTGTCTTAAGGAATTTTATCCATTTCCTCCCACTAACATGTTGGTGGATCCCACTGTTGGAGACGAGCTCCTCTCCTTTATGGATGCGTACTCCAAATACAATCAAATCATAATGGCTTCCACAAATGAGGAGAAAACTAAATTTATTGTGGACAAAGGTACGTACTACTATAGAGTTGTGCCTTTTGGACTAAAGAATAAAGATCCTACCTACCAAAGGGTGGTTAACTCTATTCAAATACATAATCGATAAATCTACGAAGGTCTATATCGATGACATGATGGTCAAAATCAGGGAGGATTAGGATAATATGCAAAACATCAAAGATACCTTTAGAATCATTAGACGGAATAAGATGAGCCTCAACTCAAAGAAATATGCTTTTGGAATAGCTGGGGTAAATTTTTGGGCTTCATGGTCACCATATGTAGCATAAAGGCCAACCCATAGGATATCCAAGGTCTGCGAGATATGGAATCCCCAAGAGCAGTCAAAAAAGTTAAAAGTCTTGTTGGGAATGTTTATGCCCTCAACCGTTTTGTCTTTAAGGTCACAAAAAAATGCTTGTCTTTCTTCAAAATATTGAGAGAGACCTTTCAATGGACTCCAAAGGCTGAAAAATCTTTCCAAATTTTGAATAAGTACTTGGGATCTCCACCTCTCATATCCTGAACCATTACTAGGGAAATTTTTCCATTATATATTACTTCATCCCCATCCATAAATAACCCACCCTTGATTAGTGAGTAATATTAGGTCCAATACTTCGCATATTATGTCAATTGAGCTCTCTAAGGAGATGAAGGTAAGTACCCCAGAATGAATAAGCTCGCTTTTTATTTGATCACCTCAGCCAAAAGTTTGAGGCCCTACTTTGAGTCACACACCATTGTGGTCATGATCGATCAACCCCTATAATAGATCCTCCACAATCTTGATACCTCATGAAGGCTTGTCAAGTGGTATATGGAATTGGGGTAATTTGTCATCAAGTACTAGTCATAAAGTTCCATCAAAGGTCAAACCTTAGTCGACTTCATTGTATAGTTCAACAATTTAGAGGAGGTATAAGAGGAGTTCAAGAGCTCACATAAACAAGTGGGAGCACCCCAAGAAATTGGGTAATAATTGTTCCAAAAGATAAACCCCTAACCTTTCAACATGGGTCGTATATGTAAATGGTTAATCCAACAACTCAGGCATCAAAGCTCTCTTGCCCTCAATTTTTAATTTAAATCCTCTAAAAATGTGGTAGAGTATGAAGCTTTAGTAGCTAGCCTTGGCTTGGCCATTAATTTGAGGCCAGGACAAGCTAAGACCATCAGTGACTCTCAGTTGGTGGTCAACCAGGTCACAAAGGTTTATAAGGCCAAAGTGACCGAATGCCATGTTATTTGGCAACTGTGAATAATCTCATCCAGAGGATTCCTAGATTCAAAATCAAAAGTGTTTCGAAGGCAAAAAATTCTAAGGCTAGCCATCTTGAACGAGTGGCCTCCTCAAATGAGGTGGAGCCTGATGTTTTAAAATTCACCTTGGACTAACAAAACATCACCTAACTTCAGATCAATGTTATAAAGGTGGACAAAATCTTAGATTGGACCACGCCCATCAAGTTATACCTTAAAGATGGGATCCTACCTATAAATAAGCTTCCAGTCAGACGCATTAAGTCCTTAACGTCCAAGTACTGTATGTAAAATGGAGTTTTATTTAATAATGGATACTGCTCATCACCTTAATGATGCCTCAGCCGGCCAAAATCCATCTATGTCCTAAGAGACCTCCACGAATGTCTTTGTGGTGCTCATACGGGCCCCAAGACCTTTGTCTACAAGGTCTTGAGGCAAGGATACTTCTATCTCACCTTGAGAAAAGAAGCTAAATACCCAATACAACCTTATAATAAGTGTCAAAGGTTTACCTTCATTCCAAAGCAACCAATAGAGAAAATGACCCCAATGCTACGTCCATAGACCTTTGCTCAATATGGGTGGATTTAGTAGGGCTCTTGGTTCATATTAAATGCCATAATAAGTTTTGCATGGTGACAATTAATTACTTCACAAAATGGGCTGAAGCTGAACCTTTCGACTCTATTATAGAGAAGAAAATCACCAAATTCATCTGGAAAATCATCATGAGTAGGTTTGGTTTCCAAGAGTCATCATCTCTGACAACGGGAAATTGTTTGACAACACAACCTTTAAAGAATTTTGCTCAGACTATGGGATCATGATGGTCCCTTTTAATTTCTAACGCGGAAAGTGTTTTAAGGATGACAGAAAAAGAAATTCTATTTTTGTGAAAACCCTTTTTCCAATTTTTAATTCACACCAAGTTGTGAACAAATTATAGCTTAACTAAATTTTATCTTTATTAATACTAAACATCTATCTAGTGATTAATGCAAGTAAAATAAAGTAAAGAATACTCACAACACTGGATGTACGAGGAAAACCACAAACGGGAAAAACCTCGAACGACCCAAGCCAGACAATCACTATGAATATGGTATTATAAAAGTACAGACGATAGTCTTACTCAACGACTCGATCCACCCACGAGACTTGACGCTCCTCTGATCTTCAACCACTCCTATCACAGTGACCACACATAAAGTAACCTTCTTTTACGATGCTTGTCCACAACACACGCGCCCATATATGTCTTGGTGTCCACCGATATGGCTTATAACGTCTACGATATTGAAACCAGACGCCACCGAATCTTCACCATAAAACCAATAATTGTACTTCAATTAAAAACTTCTTCTTGGTGCAAACCAGATCACAAAACATATACCAATGATACTCGAATCTTTTGAAAATTGAAGGATATTTTTAAACTTAAAAAACCTTTATAAGCATGTGTGCAAAAACACTTTGGTTAGTATACTGTTTTTACAGAATGTACACTCTACAAAATTTGAAGGAAACACGCCTATAAATATTTTTCTTAAGGCGGTGGTTCGTTCGAACGACTAAGCTTGTTGCATGAACGAGATGACTTGTTGTTTGAATGACGTGGCATCTCACATGAACGACATAGTCTGTCTTTGAACGACGTAGCCTGTCGCTTGAACTAAGCGCGAGATGAGTGTCCTAATTTAAACTAACTCTAATTCTTCCTTCTTAGATTAAAATGAACTCTAAACAGTTTTAAACACTTAAAACATTTTAGAAAACATTTATTTAATAAAAATAACATCCTTATCTTTATGAAAATTAATTCCGAGTCCCATTAATAATATGCATTCATACCTGAGTGACCTCGGAATGCAATTAAACTTTGAAGACGAATAAACTTGCACCAATTAAATTTCGGCATAATTAATTCCTTGAAGATTTGCCACAACGTCTTCAATTAAACTTCAACACATCCTAGTCTATGTGGGATCGTAGCAATAAAAAATAGACCTATAACTCAAACGTATTTTGTTCCAGGAATAAGTCAAAACTACATTAAGACTCAATTGGAAATTTTATCCTTACAGATCTCCCCCTTTGACTATTCCGGGACAAAACCAATAGTGAAATGCCTAAGCCAGGCCATTAAGCCGTATAACTCCTAAATCCCATCCATAAACCCAAAATAAAAATTACAGGACAAGACTAGTACAGTATGTTCTGGCAAGCATGAAGTGTCTCTGAATGTCTGAATGTGATGTAGACTTGAAATCTCCAATCTCTTTAAGCATACCTACACACATGGGATAAACAAATACCCGGTGAAGTATGTAGGAACAAATGATAAAAACCAATTTGTAAAATCAAATCCAAATAATTTGTTAAGTAAGTAAAGCATGATACTAATTTGTATACAGTTATGAAACTCCCAAAAACTCCCCCTACATCACAGACATCTTAAAAATGTGGCATCTCGCTTGAACGACACAGTCTGTCATTTGAAAGACGTAGTCTGTTGCTTGAACGACGTGGGAGATTAGATTCCTAATTTAAACCAACTCTAATTCGTCATTCTCAGATTAAAATGAACTCTAAACAGTTTTAAACACTTAAAACATTTTAGAAAACATTTATTTAATTAAAATAACATCCTTATCTTTATGAAAATTAATTATGAGTCCCATTAATAATATGCATCCATACTTGAGTGATCTCGAAATGTAGTTAAATTTTGAAGATGAATAAACTTGCACCAGTTAAACTTAGGCATAATTAATTCTTTGAAGATTTACCGCAATGTCTTCAATTAAACTTCGACACGTCATAGTATGTGTGGGATCGTGACAGTAAAAAATAGACCTTTGACTCAAACGTGTTTTGTTCCAGGAATAAGTCAAAACTACATTAAGACTCAATTGGAAATTTTGTCCTTACAGATCTCCCCCTTTGACTATCCCGAGACAAAACCAACAGTGAAATGCCTAAGTCGGACCGTCAAGACCTATGACACCTAAATCTCATCCCATAAACCCAGATCAAAAATTACAGGACGAGACTAGTACAATATGGTCAAGGAAGAACTGTCTCTGAATGTTTGAATGTGATGTAGACTTGAAATCTCCAATATCTTTAATCATACCTAAACACATGGGACAAACAAATACCCTGTGAAGTATGGAGGAACAAATGATAAAAACCAATATGTGAAATCAAATCCAAATCATTTGTTAAGTGATTAAAGCATGATACCAATTTGTATACAATAATGAAACTCACAAAAACTTCCCCTACATCACAGACATCTCTCCCCCTTTTTGTCTCGAATAGACAATCTGGTGAAAAGATAAACTACCTAGCATGAGATATACCAATATGTAGTGTATTTAGGTAAATATATACAACCAGCTAATTAAGATGAATAGTATCAAATCCATAGCTAGCAAATAATCAGATCACACAATATGAATAAACAATCTAAGTAGGTGTGACTAAACGATCCTATGCAATAAAAGATGTGATCATGTGAATCTGCATATAAACAATCAATTCTGAAGCAACCCAGTACAAAAACGTGAACAATATCCAGTAGGGTACTGAAATAAAACAGACCAGAAAACCAAGCAAGTCGCTCAAATGAAACTCCTTGTCGTTAGAACTACAACTTCACGCCACACAAATAAGTCGCTTGAACGAAATTGGTTTTTGCTCAAATGAGAAAATGAAACTTTCCCAAAATGCCCAAGAAATCAAACAGTTCTACTTAGTGAAAACATTTCCAAAAAAAAAGTACTAGGAAGGGCCTAACAGATCCAATATATTGCCTTTTCAGTAGCTAAAGCAGAAAACTCAACCAAAAAAACCAAGTACTACATGCTAACATAGTATCAATGTGCTCAAACAGGAACATGGAATGTATGGGCATGCACTACAACAAATGAATCACAATTCCAACACATCGAAATGATCAAGAAGCTCTAATTGGTAGCGATAAATCATCAAACTTTATTTTAGCCATATGTGACAATTAAAGTGTGAGCTTAATGAACTAAATAATCAAACATGCACGCAAATCCAGAATTTTGACGATTTTACAAACAATAGCGTCATGACACGATTTTTCAACGTTAGGATTTGTGGTGCAAACCCATTTAATGTATCCATCCAAACTCCTTCAAATATATATCAGATTATCTTTTGAATGAACATAAACTACTTTGGCCCAATTTTGGAATATGAATCTTTTTATTGCCTTTCCATTTTTTTCGGGCTCTTTTAAATGGTGGCTTTCACGATGAGTCAATTTTATACTTTCGTAACCCTTTTTCGTGAACACTCATCATTTTTTCAAATACTATCCTCACGGTAAACGGTTCTTACATACACATCTCTTCCTTATGTCTACTTACGCATAGATGACAAAATTGAGATAAGAATGTCTCACCAAACTCAAATATGTAAGAGATGTCAAACATCCATATAAACTCGTGCATGTGAGCAAAGATGGCTATATACAAAGTCGAATCAAAATGCATATCAACTTCGAAACAACCCTATAATACAATGGTTAAGATCATTCTAAGTATAAATAATTATGACCAATTATCCTAGCCACATGGATAATGAAAGGAAGGGGGTCCAGGCACACCAATATGCTACATCAAGAATGCAAACTCAAAAACAAAAATGGAAAAACTTTTTGGTTTTTTCAACATATTTTGACTAAAAAATATAAAATCTTTTTGTATTTTCTCAAAAAAATTAAAAAAATAAAATCTTTTTGTATGTTTCAAATAAGACTCAATAAATGAAAATATAATACAAAACGATACACATGGTAACACACTCAACCTTTAGATTTAGCACGGGAAGAATCAAGTGCAACCAAATAAGAATCATGAAGTTTTAGTCCTAAAGTCTCTAAGTCCGATTTCCTAACCCAAGTAGGTGTAACATAACGGGTGGGGATTTTGGGAACCGACACAACTTTATTCCTAAACTTCCTAGGAGCATTCCTAAGGTCATTGAAAAAATGTCTAAGGTGACATTTCCTACCGCAATGTGTGCTAGTGTAAAGACGGCGGGAATGATTACCAAAAATATCGACCTCTCCTCACGTTCCTAGTGGGCTCTCTCACACGGTTGGTATTGGCTTTGGGAATGGGAACACTATCGTCGTAGACTATACCACACCTATCACTTTTGACTTAGACGGTGCCTAACATCCTATCCAACTTCTCCGACTTAGATTCCAAGTTAAACCTAACCTTACTCGAGTCTTTCAACTTCCCCTTCAACTCACTAATCCTAGACTCAAGCACATGCCTAGACTCCTCAAACTCTAGCAACTCCTTTTTCAAAGTCTCCATCAAACCACGGATACTATCTCTCTCTTTTTCAACGTACTCTAGCTTCTCCCTAAGATTCTTCTCCACCACCTTAAGATCCTCAATCAAAGCATCAACATTTTCCATGGCACGTTCATTCAACCTAGCTTGCAATTTAGAGTTTGCCTTTTTCACTTTCACCTCCTTGGCATACAACTCATTAAATGAAACTTGCAACTCTTTCACATCAACCTCATCTTCCTCACTCAATTCACCCTCACTTACTTGGGATTCAACGGCCTCAAAAGTGTCATGAAGAAGATTTATCGTCCTCGCTCACATGACATGCCAAGAAAGCAATAAACTTTCTCTCACTGGGGGAACTCTCTCCCTCTTCCGTATCACTATCACTTAACGTGGCATTATAAGCTATCGATTTCTTGCCTTCTTTCTTAAGTCCAGTGGGACACTCGGTAACTTTGTGACCATACCCCTCGCACCCAAAACACATATCCAACTCAACCCTATTAATTTCTCATTTTTATCTTTAGGGGTGGATTCAACCTTGTTGTTCTTGAATTTCTTAAACTTTCTGGCATCTTTCAGTTCCTTTTGAAACTTAAGAAAATTTTTGAATTTTTTAGCCAACAAGGCGACATCCTCAAAATCAAAATCGGAATCATCATCCGAAACTTTAGTTTCCTCCTTCCGGGCTTTCAAAGCGATGCCCATTTATTTCTTTGGAACTTTCTTGGAGGTAAACATATTGAGTTCATAGGTTTATAAGTTACCTACAATCTCTTCAACTTTCGTTAAATCAAGTATTCCTAAGGAGTTTAAAAGAGTCACTTTTGCATCAAACCAACTCGACAAAGATCATAATTTTTTTTATGACACGGTTGTTGGGAATCCTCTCACCTAAGTTAAATGACGAGTTGAAAATATTAGACAACCTGGTGTAAAACTCATCAAACGACTCACTATCTAACATTTTAATCGTCTTAAACTGTGTAGTGAGGTTTTGTAACTTGGATGCCCTAACCGTGCTAGTGCCCTCGTGAGTAAGTGCAAGTTTATCCCAAGCCTCTTTTGAAGTTTCATAAGTCATAATTATATTATACTCTTCCGGTGTGACATGTGAGAAAATTACCTGCAGACCTTTAGAGTTGTACAGTGCAAGCTAATGTTCAGCATTAGTCCATGACTCAACGGGTTTCAAACTAGTGACCACACCCTCTCGTGTGACTGGTGGTGTCCAACCCTTTTCAACAGCTAACCAAACACGCTCATCAATAGATTTTAAAGCACTTCTCATTCACATTTTTCAATAAGCACAATTTGTGCCATAAAAAATAGGAGCACAACAACTGTCAAAACCTCCAAAATTCATCTTGAAAAATATAAGGGATCAAACATAATAAAAATATGTTTCTAGCTCTGATACCAATTTGATGGTCCCTCTTAATTTCTAACGTGGAAAGTGTTTTAAGGATGATAGAAAAACAAATTTTGTTTTTGTGAAAAACCTTTTTCCAATTTTTAATTCGCACCAAGTTGTGAACAAATTCTAACTTAACCAAATTTTATCTTGATTAATCCTAAACATCCATCTAGTGATTAAAGCAAGTAACATAAAGTAAATAGTACTCACAAATTTGGATGTACAAGGAAAAATCACAAACAGGAAAAACCTCTGACGGCCCATGAGAAGCGAAACGTGACTGTGTGATAATTGATTAAATTCGCAAATTTCTAATTTGGCACACTTATTGAATTATAGTCTATTTTTAAAGAAGCTTAATTCAGCCCCTAAACATGCATCTAAGTATGATAAATCTTTCAAACCATGCATGATAAATAAAGATGACCGATATAGGAAAAAACCCCTTTCGGGTAAAAACCTTTTATAACACTTTGAAGAATTCACAAGACTTTTGACTTACATATAACCTGATAATCGCCCACAAGTGTGTAATGCACAGTGCCTTCAGCAAACCTTCGAAGATACAAGAGACAGCGAAAAACGCTCAAGGCATCGGTTCGTCGTCTTCGGCTCGTCCACACGCAGAATGACTACGCTCGGTATCCACCGATAAAAGATGGAGATGCCTTCTCTACAGAGGTTGAACAAAAGCAAAGTTGTTCTTAAACACCAAACAATTCACTAAAGCATATGGGAGTTTTGTGAATTGAAAACCAAAAAGGGAATTCAACTCCAAAAGGAAGAAGCCTAAAGAATTATGCTTTCACAGTGTTTCTGTTCTGGAAAACATATGGACTTTTTAATGAAAACGTTACCATTTAATGAGTATTTATACAAAAATGCACCGCCTCGAAAAACGTGCTCGTTCGAACAAGAATCAGATGTCGCTCGAACGAAGGATGCGTGTCGTTCAAATGACATCGCGTGACTTCCAATCTCATTCGAACGAGATGCTGATCTCACGCGAACGACCTGGGCATCAAAATCGAGGTCCGCTTCAAAACTTAGAAAAAATACTCATTCTCAACATTTGACGAGAAAGTCTGCTCCAACACTTAGAAAATATTTTGAAAAAATGTCCCAAAAGCTCTAAGTGAAAAGTAAAGGTATTTAAAACATAACCTTACCAAAGTCAACTTCGCGGAGTCTTGAATGATGAAGAACTTGAGTAATTCGGATCCGTATTTGATGTAGATGGCTCTTGAATGCTCTTCGACGGTGTAGGCGGTATATGACATAATAAATTGGTAACGGACTTATAAAAATATGTACTTACAAATATCCCCCTATGTCTATGCCTGTACATACATGAAAAATCCGAATTATCAAAAACCAAAATGCCTATAAAAATCTACCCTCCCATGAATAAATTGGCAAGACCTCAAAACTGTTCTTCAATCATCTTCGCCAAATGTCAAAGCTTTTCTCGTCAGGGTGTGCAACATCATGAACTTCAATCTTTGTACCTACACACATGAGATAAAGCAAAAACCTTCGTGAGGCATCGAGTTTGAAATGATATAAGAATAAAGCATTAATAATCAAATCTCCCCCATAATGAAAAAACTTCCCCATAACATGATAATTATTTCTCCCCCTTTTTATGATGTCCCCAAATAGACAGATAAGAAGAAAAAATCAAAACATGGAGTGTCACGACAAAATGTATAGCGAACAAAGATCAATCTACGCGCATGCAAAGGTATGTCCCCAAAACATCCACAAACTATTTTTTATTTTTCAAAATTTTCATACAAAAATAGGATACAAAAAAAATCACACCATGGATTTAAACTAAAACAACCAAGTCATGGAAATGGAATGAATGGGTGTGAACACATTCGATAGGTAAATCAACTCAATCAAGCATATGTGCACGATGCATATGTATACCCCTAACGAATGAACATCAAAAGTATCCTTAGGTGTAAAAATTTGTTGAATTTAAATGACAACGTCTTATGCAAATCAACAAATCAAAGTCATAGTGATTTTCACACCAATAACGTCCAAAGCTATTTAGCGTTTTTTCAGGACTTTTAAGGACATGCAAACTCATTTTAATTCTCCATCCAAACTCCCTCATATATATTTTCTTCTAGAGGTGAATAAACTAAATTCTCAAACTTTGGAGAATTGGTGCAAAAACCTAAATGGCCCATAATTGGCAAGAATTTTTTTATTGCCTTTAAATTTTTTCAAGCTATTTTAAACCTCTTTAGACCCCGGATAATAAAATTCCTCCATTTTTAGGTCCAATTTAACGGTGGCTTAGTATTCGCAAAGGCAAAATGAACCTTTCGCATCCCTTCCCCGTTCAAACAAAGCACACAACTCACAAAACGTTTCTTATATGCATAATTTCCTTATCAAAATTTATCGTGCTTGGTTCGTTTTAAAGACAGGATTGAAGTGAAAACACCCAACCAACATGTGATAAGACAAGCACAATAATCAAACAAATCCGTGCATGTGTGCAATAAAGGAAACATGAGTCAAACATGTAGGAAGTAACACTTAATTACATCTTAATGACTCCAAACATTATAAGGCACAAGGATGAATTGACCTATTATCTCAAAACACTATCAAATAGCCACATGAAATAATGGAATGATGTTGTGACTTGGTCAACCTAAGTGTTCCTCCATAAACGCTGCAAACAAAAAACAAAAATCTTTTTATATTTTTCAAAAATTTTATCAAAACAAAAATTAATACAAAAAGTACATGTCACAACGCTAGCAAACATACATATCATGAATAAAAAACTAGCGTATGACAAACAAACAAACACAATCATCTATATGATATGGCAAGAGAAGAATCATGTGCAAGCAAACGGAAATCAACTTGTCTAAAATCTAGTGCCTTTAAAAGTGATTTCCTAACCCAAATAGATGTGAAACGTCGTGTGGGGGATTTAGGAACCAAGGGAACACTGGACATAAACTTCCTAGGACTTTTTCCAAGATCAAAACAAAAACGCCTAAGGTGACCTTTCTTACCACAATGTGAACATGTGTAAACGGGTGGAACGACACCTGTGGGTTGACATTTTCTAATGTCCATGGGAACGGTTGACCCTCTAAAATAAATAATGGTTTTGACTTTAGCACTAGAAGAATGAGAATAAGATGAGCCATTACCATCACTATCAAACCTACTTGAGTCTGTCAAATCATTTTTTAACTTCAAAATTTTTGACTCAAGCAAAGAATTAGACTCTTCCAAATTAAGGGACGCCTTTTTCAAATTTTCAACAATTGCTAAAAGGGTATCTCTCTCTCCCTCAATCAAATCAAACTTTTTCCTAAGAGTCTCTTCATGTGCCACAAACTCATTGATTAAAATATTTTTATCATCTTTGGCACAAACACAAACCATTGAATTTTTAGGTCCTCCAATTCCTTTTCTAAAAATAGGACCCTATCATCACTCTCCTTCTTGGACAATTTTAAAGCAACAAAGTCATGGTCCAAGGAAATAAATTTCTCACGATAAAAATCTCTTTGATTTTGAACCGTTTGCAAAAGATCCATCGCGGATTTAAAACGAGAATTTTCTATTTCCAAAACTTTAATTCTCTTCGCAAACGTCAAATTCAAATTATTTAAATCGTTAAAACTTTGACTCATGCCAACAGGTGGGGGCATCAAATTAGATAAGTGCTCCATTGAAAAACTTGCGATTTTAAACAAAATCAAAATTTTCAAACAAAATCAATATCACACAAGTTTGCGAAAAATAGGAATACGCGATAAATTAGCGTAACCTGCTCTGATACCAATTTGACGACGTGAAAAGTCAAATTTTATAAAAAAAAAAAATATTTGAAAAATCAAGATCACGCGATAAATTAGCATAACCCGCTATGATACCAATTTGAGAAACGAAACGTGACTATGTGATAATTGAGTAATTTCGCAAATTTCTAATTTGGCACACTTATTTAATTAGAGTCTATTTTTAAACAAGCTTAATTCAACCCCTAAACATGCATTTGAGTATGATAAATCTTTTAAACCATGCAAGAGAAATAAAGACGACCGATATAGGAAAAAACCCCTTTCGAGTAAACAACTTTTATAACACTTTGAAGAATTCACAATACTTTTGACTTACATACAACCTGATAATCGCCCACAAGTGTGTAATGCACAGTGCCTTCAGCAAACCTTCAAAGATACGAGAGATAGCGAAATACCTTCCAGGCGTCGGTTCGTCATCTTCACCTCGTCCACACGTAGAATGACTATGCTCGGTATCCATCGATAAAAGATGGAGATGCCTTCTCCACAGAGGTTGAACAAAAGCAAAGTTGTTCTTAAACACCAAACAATTCACTAAAGCATGAGGGAGTTTTGTGAATTGAAAACCAAAAAGGGAATTAAACCCGAAAAGGAAGAAGCCTAAAGAATTACGCTTTCACAGTGTTTATGTTCTGGAAAACGTATGGACTTCTTACTGAAACCGTTACCATTTAATGAGTATTTATACAAAAATACACCGCCTCAAAAAACGTGCTCGTTCGAACGAGAATCATATGTCGCTCGAACGAAGGATGCGTGTCTTTCAAACGACATCGTACGACTTCTAATCTCGTTCGAATGAGATGCTGATCATGCGCGAACGAGCTGGGCGCCAAAATTGAGGTCCGTTTCAAAACTTAGAAAAAATACTCATTCTCAATACTTGACGAGAAAGTCCGCTCCAACACTTAGAAAATCTTATGAAAAAATCTCCCATAAGCTCTAAGTGAAAAGCAAAGGTATTTAAAACATAATCTTACCAAAGTAAACTTCGCGGAGTCTTGAATGATGAAGAACTTGAGTAATTCGGATCCGTCTTTGATGTAGATGGCTCTTGAATTCTCTTCGACGGTGTAGCGGTATATGACATAATAAATTGATAACGGACTTATAAAAATATGTCCTTACAACCCAATCCAGATGATCACTATGAATATGGTATTACAAAGTTACAGAGGATAGTCTTACTGAACGAATCGATCCACCCACGAGGATTGACGCTCCTCTGATCTTCAACCACTCCTCTTACAGTGCCCATGTAGAAAGTAACCTTTTTTCACGATGCCTGTGCACAACACACGCGTCAACGTATGTCTCGGTGTCCACCGATATGGCTTGTAACATCTACGATGTTGAAACCAGACTCCATCGAATCTTCACCGCAAAACAAGCAATTGTACTTCAATTAAAAAATTCTTATTGGTGTAAACAAGATCACATAACATATACCAATGATTCTCGGATCTTTTGAAACTTAAAGGATATTTTTAAACTTGAAAAACCTTTGTAAACAAGTGTGCAAAAACTCTCTGGTTAGTATACTATTTTTACAGAACGCACACTCTACGAAATCTGAAGGAAACACGCCTATAAATATTTTTCTTAAGGTGGTGGTTAGTTCGAACGACTAAGCTTGTCGCGCGAACGAGATGACCTGTTGTTCGAATGACGTGGCATCTCGCTTGAACGACATAGTCTGTCATCTGAACGACGTAGTCTGTCACTTGAACGATGCGCGAGATTAGAGTCCTAATTTTAACGAACTCTAATTCGTCCTTCTCAGATTAAAACGAACTCTAAACAATTTTAAACACTTAAAACATTTTAGAAAACATTTATTTAATAAAAATAACATCCTTATCTTTATGAAAATTAATTCCGAGTCCCATTAATAATATGCATTCATACCTGAGTGATCTCAGAATGGATCTATACTTTGAAGACGAATAAACATATTCAATTAAACTTCGACACGTCATAGTCTTTGTGGGATCGTGACAATAAAAAATAGACCTATGACTCAAACGTATTTTGTTCCAGGAATAAGTCAAAACTACATTAAGACTCAATTGGAAATTTTATCCTTACAGATCAACAACCACTACTCGCCCTCGGGTTATCCTTAGGTGAATGGACAAGTCGAGGTAACTAACTGAACCATCTTCCACAGTTTGAAGAAGAAATTGAAGAAAGCCAAGGGTTTGTGAGTTTAAGAGCTTTCAAGTATCTTACGGGCATATAGAACAACAGTTAGAGGTCTAACATGGGAATCCATATTCTCTTTGACCTTTGGCACTGAGGCAGTTATCCCAATTGAGATTGAGATGCCCACACATAGGGTAGATCAGATTGAACCATATGCTAATGTTGAGGGGATTAAGAGGTTCCTTGATGAACGGGAGGAAATGCGCGAATCTACACTAATCAGGATGGCTTCTTACAAGTAAAAAACAACCTCTTACTTTAATAAAAAAGTTCACCACAAAAAAATCAAAGCGGGGGAGTTGGTCTTGAGAGAGGTCAACATCGCCACTAGAAATCCAAGTGAAGGAAAGTTGGGCCCCAAATGGAAAGGCCCTTATGTAGTGTCCAAGATAGAAATATTAGGTTGTTATTTTATGAAGAATATGGAGGAATGTGAACTTCCTCACCCCTAGAATATTGAACATATCAAGAATTTTTTCCAATGATGTACTCCGCGATTGCAATGAAAGGAAAAAACCACTTTTTCTACCTATGTTAACTCAATGCAAGTTTGATAAGAGTTACAAGGCTCAAATCCTTATCTACAGGTTTAAATAAAGGTTTAAGGGCCCAACGTGAGTTACAAGGCTTCAATCCTTGGCTCCAGGTTTAACCTAAGGTCTTAAGACCTAATATGAGTTTCAAGGCTTCCATCATTATCTCTAAATAAAATGAATGAGGCCTAAAAGACCTCGGACGTACAACCCCATGGGCTATAAGGCATTCATCCTTGGATCCTAAGGTCTCTAAGGTCTTAAACGATCCAATAAGAGTTACAATGCATTTATATTTGGCTCGAATAAACTGTCTAAGGTTTAATGAACCCAATTCCTAAGGCTACCATTCTTGATTTCACCTAACTTATTTAAGGTCCAAGGACCCATAATGTCCAATCTATAGAACCCATCCGAACCCAAAATATGTTTTAAAAAAATGCAAAAAACCCTAAAAACTTAGAAACCATCCCTTAAAACTTTTCCAGCCCTCATTTTTAAAGATTTATTGGGGGTCTAGCATTTAACAAAGATGAAAAATCCCTTAAAAACATAACTGAAAAACCAAAGACTTAGAACAAAACTCCCACTCTCAAAATTCCTTGAGGGCCCAAGTGTTCATGTGAAAAAAAGATTTTCAAACTTCTAGTCTTAAAAACAAAGGTGTAAAGTCCAAAACCACAAGGCCTTCATCTTAGTGGACTAAAATTCAGAGGTCTTAGGACCCATTGTGAACTTCAAATTTTAAACTTCTAAGGGTTTCATCCTTAGTTAGTTACGTTCAATGGTCTTAACACCCTTGGTGGAACTTCTTATTTTAAACTTCTAAGACTTTCATCCATAGTTAGTTAAATTCATAGGTCTTAGGAACCTTAATGGAACTTCATATTTTAAACTCCTAAGGCTTTCATCGTTATATAGTTGAGTTTAGAGGTCTTAGGAACCCTAGTGGAACTTCATTTTCACCCTAAGGATTTCATCCTTAGTAAAATATGTTTCATAGGTCTTATGACCCTTAATGAAATGACTTTTTAAGCCTTCATAAGTCTCTCCCTTGGTCAATTCTAAATCTAAGGTCTTTAAACCCTTAACGGATTTATTGTTTGACTTCTGTTCTAAAAAAAGTTGGGGGTTAAGGGTTTATGTGCAAAATTTTACTCAGTCTTGAAAAGAGCGAGTTATACACTCCCTAGGATTTTAGGGTTATGAGGTCTTATGACCCATAACACAATCTCAATTTCACTCTAAGGCCTTCCATAGTTATGCAACAAAGGTCTACGGACCCTCAGATCTACTTAAGAAGGGTTGCTACTCAGTTTCGTTGCTTTACCAAAAAATATTAGGGGGCTAAGGGGGATATCACCTACCTCAAAAAAATGAAAACAAAAGAAAATATTCATTGGCAAAGAAAAATAAAAGAAGTAGTAATAAAAAAGAAGTCAACAGTTTCAAAACCAAACCGCTATGGGTGTTACAACAATGACCTAAGGCCAAAAATAGCAAAAAAAAAAAATTAAAAATTAAAAATTAAAAGCCTTTTTAAGGCTGGGGTTCACATTGGGTTCTTTCACAAAGATCTCAGATTCATTGGGGGCTTGGAATAGTTAGAGGAGCAAGGGCTTTATTCTTGGTCCTTTTTTCCTTAATTTCCAGAGAAAATACCTCAATAGCTTCACTCCGACTGCTGCTCTCACTATCAGAATTGTCTTTGGCGGAGTGGGGGTCCTTAGGAAAGAGATTAGAGATGACGACCTATGGGAAAAACATCTAGACCTTGGCCTTACAAGACTCAAAGTCTGAAGAATAGTTCTAAAAAGAAACCTGGGTAACCTTCATAATTTAGATAGGCCTACAATTGATTTTTTACCATATAATTCATCTTATTCAGTACTTCAGTATGCCTCACTTGGAGTCCAAGTAGCTTTTCCTATAGTTTTTATCCCTTAGTCCTTAAAAGGTCCCTTACCATGCTTTGGTTCGAGATCTGCTACTTTAAGGCCTCAACTTCCTCATCCATATGGAGAATCTTATCATTGGCACCTCAAATCTCGAGAACTTCATCTTGGAGGTTTTTAGCCCTTATACTTAATGGTTGACATCTAAATAGAGCATAAAAGTGGAAATAAATAAGTGGTTAGGGTACTTACTTAGAGAAAAATCAGAGTCTAAGACAACCACCCCTCCACAGTAGGCAAAACCTCCTCCATGGTGAGAGGAAGTTCAACCCCTTTTTTGACTTTGTCTTCTTCGCCTTGATAAGCCTCAAGTACATCAGACACTTTAGAAATGACATATTTTCATTTCCTCTAGACGAAGACAAAGTCCTTAACCCCGATCGACTCTCTGACCACCATTTTTGGGGCCTTAGGTGACCCTCTAAAAGTTATGGCGTTGGTTTGAGGCCCAAAGCCTTTTCTAGAATGTCAGTTGGGGGAGCTTATGATATTGAAATAAAGAAAGGCAAGCTTTAAGGCCTCCATCATCCTGTAGTATCCCTCCTTGCTGAGGCCAGTTGGCACCACAAGAAGAAAAGTGTTATCAAAGCTCCAATCAATGATCAAAAGAGAAACTTAAAGACGAATGGGGTCTCACCCACGTCGAAGGAGTGCACCAGATGGTAGGATAGTTGATCTTTTTACGAGTGGACCAAACTCTTCCAACAATGAAGAATCGCCCCTAAAATTTCTTGGTAGCATTATTCTTGTCCTTAGCAAATATGGCCGAATCCCTAGGTGCTGAATACTTCAACCTTTTGTATTTAGGCTTAATCTGCTCTTGAACTCTGTAAGTTTGAAGAATTAGTTAGGGTGACGTCATGTTTCCCCCCACTGGACTCCCATCAAGCCAATACCATTTCCATCAAAGGCGTTCAAACATTATCCACCAATTGAGAAAGGGCTACCCCTATAAACTTCAGAATTTCCACCACAGGCAGAGGCTGGAAATCTAAATCCATAGAGAATAAAGTATTCATTGAAGAAGACCAACTTTGAGACCAAGGAACATGACCTTTCATTAGGATTTACATTCCCCAAGATCATTAAGTCAAGATTTGGTATATCTCCCCGATCCCCACCAAGTCTTGCTCGGTAATCGGTGAGGACACATGGGCTCCATTAGAAAAGTTAGGGTCATTTGACCCCAAGTAATTGATTACTTGTGTACCAGAGAGGATGTCCACTTTGAAGGCTGGACTGAAGTTACAACACTTTGTTCAGTTGGAGAAGGCAATGAGATACGAGGTCCCACAGTCAATAGAGGTGAGGGGTTTAGAACTTTTAAGGGATATATGTCCTCAGAAGATATTTTCCTATTAAATAAAAAAAAAGAACAACAATTTGCTAAGGTGAAATTTTAGAGAGAAGCTGATTGCTTAAGGAAACAGTGGAGATTTTAAGCCTGCCTAAGGGGCTCATTTATAACCACCTAAGACCCGACGTACCACTGTTGGCCTTATCAAACACTTAATGTAATATCCTTCCCAATGCAATCTCATAATTATAGGAATTTTCATGGTTGACCACGCTGCTACCCTTACTCTTTTAAATGACTAAGTGTTTCCCCTTGCAATTCTTGCAAACGACAACAATGGGTTACTAATGATACCACATTTGAATGTTGAAATTCCAAAGATTCACAACCATTGCATCTTCACCCATGTAAAAGAAGAGGTCCTAAGGTCCAAAAAATACCTCTATCAGACTAGAGTTAAGCATCTAAGACCATAACTGCCTTGAAGAAGGGATCGTAATAGAACCATAGGCCTCCATCACCTCACTATTATCCCAAAATGCTCATTCCTTCCATCACATCTCAAGAACCCTACTCAGAGACCTCAACACCAGCGTCTATTAGTCTCAAACCCCCACATCGGACCTCAATACCATGAGGACTGGTATTTAAAGGTCTAAGCCCCTCATCCATGGAAATATTATTACAACTCACCTTAGGACCACCCAAGGAGGAACCTCTTCCATTTCAAACCTTACAAACGTCTGGTTAAGTTCTTGTAACTTCTTTGGTAGGTAAGTAAAAAGGATAGTCACCGTTCTACCTACCGCCACTACTCATACCAACCAACATTGATGATTACCATCCACATTAAATGAACCCATCAAATACCTTACATCACCTACAAACCTTTCTACCACACTACCCCTTATTACTGTAACCGTTAGACCTCAGAGAGGCCTTGGCCATACTATTGCAGTGCACTCATTCTCTTTTCAAGAGAATGACTATATATGGGAGGCTTGTTAATGGTTAAAGAGATTGGGGTATATTCGAATACAAGTAGAATAAGAGGAAAATTTATCAAATAAGTATTTACTCATTGCATCAACTCACTATTAATATTGAGTAGTTGGAGTTCAGATCATTTCCAACTTCCTGCATATTGTATAACCTATTGAGTCTTAAGTTAAGACTAAGGAACCCTTAAAAAAGTCCATTAGTTACTTCCTAAGGACCTCTGGACTAGTAACGAAGACTGCAGAAACCTTAGAGTCTCTTGGCCAAAGCCTAAGAGGTCTCTAAATTGTAAAATCATTTGTTATAATCTAATACAAAGAGAAACACCCATTACAGTAGATGTAGGATCCCGACCTGAGGTCCAAACCACTTCATATACTTGTCTATCACTTTAACACATCTCCCTACTAACCCGTCTGAGGTCTTACGGGGGGGCCTATTGGGTCTGAGGTCTCAAATGATATCAATACTCACCAATTGTCTTTTCACATTTCCAAAATTTTAACATCGGTGAATGATGCCAAACTATCCAAGATATTTTCTTCCTTATACTTTCTTTATTTCTTTAGTTACACACTTAGAACTTATTTTCATCTTAAAGGACCTTATATTCAACTGTTTTATACAAGACATAAAGTCTCATTACAACTTTTTAAGTTTTAAACTAGCTTTGTACTTATTTCCAACCATCAAGGTCAAGTTCCAAATATTCAAGTTTTAAGAACCATTTGTAATATTCATTGTAGACACCCCATCCCAGCACCCTATAAGTCCCTCCTTAGGTCCTTAGCACTCCTCCTCCCATATTGTAAGAGGTATATCGTGGAAGTCATGCCAAATGGGAGAACCTTTCCATAAACCTACTAATTGCATCAACCTCATATAGGCATCTACCCTAGGACACTCATACCTAGTTTGCCGTTTGCAATGCGAAACTCTGCCGAAATTATGGGTTGCCTTACCACCTGAATTTTCACGTTATTTCGCCCATTTTTAAAACACGAACCTGTCCATGAGTCTAGAAACAAGTCAAACTATATCTTACATCATGTGACCTATCTTTTCGTCAGACTTGGGTCGTGTCTGACATTTTTTCTGCATCCTAGGCAAAATATAAAACAAGCGAAACCTAATAGTAATAAGCATTCTGAGGACTTTATTTCTTCCCCATTTAAAAAAATACCAAAAATATTTTCCCCTTTTTCAAAAAGAAAAACATATATACCAAAAATATTCCTCTTTCCCTCAAAATAAACCCCAAAATCATTTTCCTCTCAGGTGTGATCGTGTACCCCGATTTTGGCCTGGCTCCCTATTGGTTCTGGTGTTCCATCAAACCACCACGAAACTCTACTCCTTCCACCGAGTTCAAGATATCCATTCGAAAGTTATTCATGGAGAACATTGATAAGGTTGTGAATGCTTAACCAAACCCGATGGCAGTCCTTGCCCAACTCAGTGCTAAAATTGACAACCTCCACACCAAAGTCCAAAAAATGCAATGACATCGGGTTCAGACTCTTGAGGCTCCCGAGACCAAAATCCTCTTTCCTCGTGCCACGGGTAAACCTATTCTTGAACCAGTATGGGTTTCAAAAGAATACCAGTATGTCCGGTAGGTCCCACCTGCCAATGAGCCACCATCAACTTAGTTACCGATACTGAATTTTGCCCAGTCAGGGGCTAATCCATCAGTGCCAGTTGATCTTAAAGAAGAAGAACAGAACAAGATCAAGGAGGAATGTTCATACCAAAAATTATCCATCTACGTGGACCAATTAGAAATGGACACCTGTATCCTTACGTGGCATCAGTCCTAATTATAGTCACTTAATCGACCCAGAAGATAGCTGCTCGGCAGGCAGGCTGATCAACATAAAGAATGAAGATCATCAACGTAAATAAATAGTCACCACCTGGGAAACAACCAGAGGTCCTTCCACACGTGGTCATTGATATCAACCATCACATTCATTATGTACGGGTGTAAATGCTTGATTATATAAAGGCATTCCAACCCTTGATCTTCGGGTCACTATCAATACAATGTTTTCCTTTAACAAAAGGAAAGATATAATGAATTTTAGGCTATTCTTATTATAGCAAGAGTACCTAGCTTTCTGTAATCACTAAAATCAATACAATAACAATGGATGCAGGCTTTATTTTAGAGCCAAATCACTTTAAAACTCTTTGTCTCTTGTGTGTATATTTCATCGCGTATTATATTTCTTCTATAATTAAAAAATTGGATATAATCCATTTTTTGACATCAACAGATTGGCTCCGTTTGTGGGAGCGTGTGTTCAATATTGTTCTCTATCACGTACGTCTTTATTCAAGGGAAATGAATAACCCTAAGAGTAGTACAGAAATAAAGGCAATACTACCATCCCATTTGCTCCAACTATAATAACCGACTTAAATGGAATTCTTGCCAGTATTGCTAAGTGTCAAGATGCCATACAGGAAACTATGATATAATTAGCTCAATCATTACAAGACAGGTGTCCAGCTCTTTTTAGGCAAAATACGCCTCCATATTTGAGGAGAGAAATTCCACCTCCGCTTCCTAGGAATAGCCGACATAGTTATTCTAGATCTTCATGCAATAGGTCTTATCATACGGGAATAAGCTCATCACTCATATCCATAAAATTCTACGATGACCATTCTTTCTCTCCTGAAAGGCAAAGTATTTTGAAAAGGCTGAGCATAGCCTCACCTTTCAATCGTTTAGGACCCTGAGCAAATAGGAATCCCCATAGGGAGACCATATGAACACCCAGCCGAACATCGTGAAGGCTCAGTTTGATACAGGTAAAGTGTCTAACGATCTATACACGCAGAGTAGACTTCTCACAAAGAGAGCTCAACATAAACACATGGTTGTAACAGCCAAGCTGCTTCGAACATATCTAATACATGAAATCTTTCATGGAATGGATCGATCCAATGATTAGAAGATTAGCTGGGAGAAATGGACAAGGAAAAGAACCCATTGCAGCAAAATTTTATCAAGGGGTATCCCTTCATCCAAGTAATTATTGATTTCCAAACTCCATCCAAGTTTAAAACCCTAATGGTTACTCCCAAATACGATGCTAAACTGACCTTATTTTACACATTAAGCAGTATCAGGCTGCAGTTAACATATATTTTGTTCCTGATGAAATGATATGGAGAGATTTTTCAAGCATCATTACTACTTCATCCCAAGGATAGTACAATAACTTTCCTCGAGAATAAATTGCCAACTCTAATCAACTTTCCAAGATGTTCATCAACAACTTCTGTCTTGGGGCCAAGCCAATTAAGAGAGTATCCCATTTCCCGAGTGTCAGGCAATGAGCAGGAGAAATCACCAGAGAATACATCACTTATTTTAATAACGAGAAACTAGAATTGGTTGATTATGAAGAAAAAATAACCATTACTGCCTTGATGAGTGGATTACTTCCAGATAAGCTATACTACACTTTGGCAAAAGATCCTTCGAAAACCATGACGGAGCTCATGGCTAAGGCAGGAAAAATCATGAATGTTGAGGAAGTAATGGATGCAAAGAAAAGTCCTGCCACTAAGCATGAGAAGAAGGAATAGAAGCATAAGAAAGATGAGAAGCCCAAAAAGTATGAAGCATATACTCCATTGACGGTCAGTATCCATCATATGCTAGAAGAAATTAGGCACAATAAATATTTAAAGTGGCCTGAGAAGCTGAGGGCACCCCCCAACAAGAGAGATAAATCCAAATATTATGAATTCCACTAGGATCATGGACACACGAACGATCATTATATTGTTTTAAAGAACAAAGTTGAATCCCTTATTCGTCGAGGAAAGCTAAGCAAATTTGTTGATCGACATGAAAGCCGAGAAGCATGAGGAAGGCCAAATTCTCCTTGTAAACCTAGAGATAACAGGAAGCAAAACCATGAAGTTGGTTATGAAGAAGATTCTAACCTACCAAAGAAGCCAAAGAAACCTGAACTTGAGGTAGTATGATAAGTTTTGGTTCTTTTGATTGTCATGTCATCACGGGTGGAGATTCAGGAGGAGATCAAATTACAGAATGAAAAACCTACCTGAATGAAGTCCAAGACTGCTCCCATATACAACGAATCAATCTGAATGAAGATGATCGTCCCTGAAAAATGAACAAAGACAAAGTGGTCATTGAGTTCTACAAAAATGATCTCTCTTTAATATTTTATCCTCATGACGGCCCATTGGTCGTTAAGTTTAGAATCCAGGGTGCCATCATCGACAGGGTTTTGATAGACAATGGAAGTTCAACTGATATTATATTTTATCCTTGTTTCCAGAGTTTGGACTTAACGCTTAGCAAATTGGAACCATATCACAAACCTTTGATTGAATTTTCAGGGAAAAAAATTTATCCCTTAGGAACAATCAAGTTGGAAGTGTTATTTGGCACTTGTCCAGCAAGCCGCACTGAAAAAATACGCTTCTTTGTTAAGGATAAAAATATTTAGTCTGCTTATAATATGATCTTCGGTAGGGTAGGACTAAAGAAATTTAAAGATGTACTATCCACAATCCATTAATATTTGAAGTTCTCTACTTATTTTGGGATTGGTGTCGTGAAAGGTGATCAAAAGGTGTCCTGAGAATGCTATTACTCCTCAGCTGAGCAGGATGACCTGGTCGATGTGAAGAAAAAGATCACATCTTCAAGTTGACACTATGGAGCCTAATAGAGAATCAAAAGTTGATAAATTAGATTCCAGAGATGAGATAAAGCTAGTCAAAGGACAGATTGTAGAAGCTATTGAAAGCATAATCTTGGATGATGAAACTTCGAAAAGGACCACTAAAATTGGCTCCACATTAGATCCACTCCTTAGACAAAAATTGATTGCATTCTTAAGGGGACGAAAGACTTTATTTTCTTGGAGTCACAAAGATATGCATGTGATCGATCCCAACTTCCTCTGTCATGAGCTCATTATTAACAAAGATGCTAAACCGATCAAATAAAAGCGTAGGGTGTTCAGTCCTGAGAAAATCAAAATATACAGGAAGAAGTAGAAAAACTATAAAAATCCCAATTCATTGAGGATGTCAAATATCCAACATGGTTGGTAACTGTTGTGATGGTGAAAAAGAAAATTGATAAGTGTCGAATGTGTGTAGATTTCACTGATCTTAATAAGGCTTGCCCAAAGGACCATTTTACTTTGCCCAGAATTGATCATTTGGTAGATGTCACATCGAGACATGAGTTGTTGAGTTTCATGGATGCTTATTCCAGGTATGACCAGATAAAAATAAAACCAGAGGACATAGAAAGCACTTCTTTAATTACCAATCGAGGTACTTATTACTAGAATGTAATGCCCTTCGGGCTTAAAAACGCTGGAGAGACGTACCAATGTTGGTTAATAAGGTGTTTGAAGAACAATTTGGGAAAAATATGGAGGTGTACGTAGACGATATGCTGACCAAAAGAAAAAAAAGATTCAGATCATATTAATGACCTCAGTTATACTTTCATCCAGCTAGAAAAACATCAAATGAAATTGAATCCGACCAAGTACGTGTTTGGTGTCCAAGAGGTAATGTTCCTCGACTTTATAGTGAACCAAAGAGGAATTGAAGCTAACCCTGCCAAAATCAAGGCTCTGATAGAGATGCAGTCGCCGACTTGCAAAAAAGATGTTCAAAAACTTACTGGTAGAGTGGATGCTTTAAATCGATTTGGTTCTCGAGAAACAGATATGTGTTTACCATTATTTAAGGTGCTTAGAAAGGCCTTTGAGTGGAGTGCAGAGTGTGAAGAAGCATTTTAAGAATTGAAGAAGTATCTGGGATATCCACCATTGTTGTCTCGACCAATCTTGGGAGAAATATTATACTTGTATTTAGTTGTTTTTGGGTTCTCAGTTAGCTCGGCATTAGTTTGGATGGAGAATGGGATCCAAAAACCAGTCTACTACACCAACAAAGCATTCAGGGGAGCCGAAATCAGGTATCTATGCTTGGAAAAATTGGCCTTAGCTCTCATTAAAGCCTCCAGGCGAATGAAGCCTTATTTTTAAGCACACAACATAGTAGTGTACACTGATGTCCCTCTTCGACAAACACTTCACAAACCCAAAAAGTCAGGCAGACTGGTGTATTGGGCAGTAGAGCTCGGAGAATATAACATCATTTACGAGTCAAGGTATCCATTAAAAGAAAAATCTTTGGCAGACTTCATTATGAAATTCACATATCCAAAGGATACCGACCAATCAAACTTGCCCGTCGAGCAAACTTTTTCAGAAGAGAGCTTAGCTCAAAAGCAAGCCAAATTCATAGCTGACCAATCGAAATCATCCTCAAGAGATGTCTTAGAAGTATGCATAAGAAAGTAAAAAGATATTTTGCCACGGAGTTTTGTATGTAGAAAACTTTAGCAGGGATATTTTGTTATGGAACTTATATGTGGATGGATCTTCATGTGACATTGGTAGTGGAGCAGGTATCATACTTAACACCCCTAACAATATTGATGTGGAATATGCCCTCGGGTTTTAATTCAAGGTATCAAGATGAGTATAAGTTTTTGATTGATGGATTAGAATTAGCCCAGTCATTGAGCACCGAGAAAGTAGTGACCCACAGTGATTCCCAGTTAGTTTGGTCGTTAACCAAGTACATTGTATATATGGAGTCAAGGGATATTTGATGACTAGGTACTTGACCAAGGTAACGGAATTCATTTCCAAATTTCCAGGTGTACAAATGAGCAAAATACCGAGGAAAGATAACGTCCGAGCTAACGCACTTGCTCGGATGGCTTCAACAATAAGAATAGAACTCAGGAGAAGCATTCCAATTGAGATCTTGGCAACCAGGAACATAAATGAGGATCCATTGATCAATTTTATTACTGTATATTTGGGACCTTCCTGGATGGATTCAATTAAAGAATACATCGAAGAAGGAACCCTACCAACTGATCCAAAAGAGGAAAAAAGGCTCCGATATAAAGCAGCCGGATATGTGTTGGAGAAGGGAGTCTTGTACAAAAGTGGGTTCACTGTTGCCTTATTAAGTCGTTTCCATCCATTGGAAGTTGATGATTTGATCATGGAAGTTCATGAAGGTTCTTATGAAGTTCATTCCGCTGGTTGGTCATTAGTCCAGAGAATCAATACACATGATTATTACTGGATAACTATGAGGGAAGATTGTAGGACATTCACAAAAAAATATGATAAGTGCCAGAGGTTTATTGTAATTCACAAAGCACTCAGTGCTACTTTAGCACTAATCACTTCTCCTTGGTCGTTAGCCATTTGGGGAATTGGCTTGATCGACCAACTGCAGACCACCAAAGGCAGGTTCAAATACCTTATGGTAGCTGTTGATTATTTTATAAAATGGGTGGAAGCAGAGCCATCGATAGATATGCCTTATCAGAATGCATACCAATTCATCTGGAAGAACTTCATATGTAGGTATGACATGCCTTATGCCTTCATTACTGACCATGGCACCCAATTTGATAATAATGAATTTGAAGCATATTGTATTCAATCCAAGATCCAAAAACTTCACTCTGTCTAAGGGCAACCACAAAGCAACGGTCAAACAGAAGTGATAAATATAACCTTGCTTAATGGACTGAAGAAGAGACTTGATGCTGCCAAAGGTAACTGAATTAATGAATTGAACTCTGTTCTTTGGGCTAATAGAACAACGTCGAGGACAGCAACTGGAAAACACCTTATATGCTTGTGTCTGGGACATAAGCCATGGCACCCATTGAGATAGGCTTATCAACTCATATAGTGTTAAACTTTTATTCTCCCAAGAGTGATCTGATGAGAAGATTGGACTTAGACATGGTGGAAGAAGTCCGAGAATATGTCGCCCTAAAAAATGTAGCATATCAACAAAGGACAACTCACTTTTACAACAAATTAATCAAGTTAACCACCTTAAAAGAAGGTGACTACGTCCTCAAGAAAGTTATCCAGAAGGGCAACAAGCTTGAAGCCAATTGGCATGGCCCCTATCGTATTTCAACGGTAATCCTACCAGGAACTTTTTGGCTAGTGACACTTGATAGGAAATAATTCAAGAACCCACAAAATAATGCGCTCCTCTGAAAATACTATCAGTGAATAAAGGCAGTTTGTGTTTCTTTTTTCTTCATGTTCAAACAAACTTTTTTTAAGTTCAATAAAATATCTTTAGTTTCCAATTTATTTTTGTTAATTTTTTTTCGGAATACGACGACATACATCTCCAGAAATAATATGCAAATAATGTCTCTTGGTCTTTAGCCCTTGCCGATCAACAAACGTAAACAATTACATAAATTAGATACTTAATGAGGTTGAACCTATCAAATTCGAGATGCACCAACATCTTAACATGTAGTCGTGTCTCGACCGACAACATTATTACTTCATGACTTCATATTAACAAGTCACGAACAAGCAGTCTTACTCGATCAAGTTAAACACAGGAATATACACATATATTCCTAACACACTTGGTTGCCACTAGTAACTTACTTCATGTATGACTTCGTCTTTGATAGGTTAAGAACAAGAAGTTTGTAAAACTTTGTGTACAACTCAAGAAACTAAAAACAAGTTTTACCCGACTAGGTTAAATGCAGGAAGCCACGTATATATTCCTAAATATATGAATACACACATACATTCCTCATACACTTAGCCGCCAGAGATAACTTATGATAAACTTGGATCAAACAAACTATTTATAGTTTCATCTCAATACATTGGTAGAATCTAAGGCCTTACAATCATAATTTGATAATTAATCAAATAATTTATTCAACTAACTGGTTTACTAATCACAAGTTGACAACATGAACATATATTTTTATTCAACTACTAAATATATTACATTGAAGATCAAGTAATTACAAAACACATGTGAATTATTCAGCTGGACGTTTCCCTTGTTCTTTGGTCATTTCAAAAGGCTTGTTGCACCCTCTCCATCCCAGTAGGAGGGTCATCCAAGGTATATGGGGAATTTATGTAATTAAAATTCCTCAGCATTTGCCTATTACTGCAGCTTAGCCTGTTGATCAGATGAGGAGGACAAATTATTTTGTGCACATTATAAAGACCATAATCTCCCAGGTATTTGGAGATTAAACACTGAGGAATGGCATCAGGAGGGATCCACGATATGTCTAACTTAAATGGAGGCTTGTCATAATTCAGAAAACAAGGTTCATTCCAATACCATAACTCACTATTTTAGTCATATTTCAGTAAGGTAAGCAAGCTGGCCCATCCCCATCTGTAACCTTCACGATGACTTTGTGCAAGATGATCGTATACATGGCCGAGGGCCTCATTATAGCCTTATATCCAAACCTCCCTAGTTTGCTTGTGAAATTGAAAGGTTAACCTTTCAACTTGATGTTGAAGTTTCTTCAGGACATCACTCTTAAATTTCAACTGGACGGATTGATAGGCGATATCTTTATCCTTAGCTTCCAACTGGACAAACAAGTTAGTAATGGGATGACTCTTTGCTTTTAACTGGGCAGCCTGGTCGACTAGAGTTTTTCAGTTATTTCCTCCTCCACAATTGGTCGGATAGCCCCTTGCTACCTAAAAGTTTGCCCAGGTTTGGTTTTCTGTAATGCTTTAAGTTCTTCCACTAACCTCACATTCTTAGTTTTCAATAAAGAAGCACCTTCATCAGCACCACTAGTGGATAATTTCTTTAAGCTGTCTAACTCATTTCTTAGGTTTATTTTCCTCTTCAAGAAGTTTGCCTACTTCCCAAGCTTTTTCAACTTCTCGGTTCAACAAGAATTATTTCCTTTTATACATGATTCATATTCTTCAAGTTTCTTATCAAAACCATCATCCTCACTTAACAGTTTGTACTGGGATTGATAGTCTACATGGAGCGAAGCAAGAGAAAATTTGTGGCCTTCTTACAAATCTTCAATCATCTCATAATATGCAGCCTTATTTACTACTTCCCTATCCGGTAAGTAATGGGTATGAATTTATGATTCCTCAACTTGGTCGGACACATCAGGATCAAGCAATCAGACTAAATCTTATTAAGATATTTGAACATGGCTAGCTTTCAGAAGGTTTCTACTTTGCCTGAACATGTCAGATTCAACAGAAACTACAGCCTTTTTCCTAGCATCAAACTAAAAATTATAAATGTAAGAATACAAGGATGATTGTTGAATAAATATGATACAAGGTGTGTGACTTCATGAAGATAATACAACCAAGAAAGATGGCATAAGTAAGGGGAATGCAACACATTTAGTCAAAAGGAAATGTTTTCATTAATAAACCAAGCGGTGTTACAGAATAATGATCCTATTACAAGGTAGAAGAACAAAAGGAAGATAAGCAATAAAGGACTCCAAACCACTCCTTATCATGAACATTAACTTCAGAAGGCTTCTCTGTAGAAAGGATAAATTCACTAATTTGTTTCAAGGTAGACTCAACAGGCTGAATGATAGATTCTCCCGACCCTTCTTCATCATCAAATTCTTCCTCCAAGCTTGGAGGAATGCCTAGATAATGCCTCTGGAACTTATCAAAGTCTTCGGCAGTACCTACCTCTTTAAGAGCCTCCAACCAACCCTTCTTAAATAACATTTTCCCGACGTACTCAATCTATACAGAGGTAGCCAAGAATGTATGGTCCCAACCTTTGTTATAGGAATTTTCCTTTATTTTTTTATTTTTGTCCTTCTCTACAACCAAGTCAGCAGTCAGACCTACTGTCTTATCCTCGACAGACTTGAGAAGGGTTTAATTTTCCACCAACTTATTCTTGGCCACCTTAGCCCTATCCTCAATAGCTGTTAGACTGGTCTCAACAACTTTAATTTCTCCTGAGCAGTAGTGGCCCTATCATTGGCCTTCTGTAATTCTTTTTCCCAAGACTTTTGTTTGGACTCCAACGCTCGTCTTGAAGACTCTAAATATTTCCTTAGACCTTCAAAGTCATCTTCCATATCTCTTTCATAAGAATGAAGTTAATTGTCATTCTCCATCTGCTGGTTGAAATTCATAAAAAACTGCACAAAGGAAAAATATCATATTAAAAGAAAAGAAATAAGACAATAGGGAAAAGTAATAAAGGGAAAAGGTTTACCGAAGACAAGCTTTGGTAAACATTTTTTGCCAACTTTAATTATGGCAGGGAAGCAATAGTTGCCCTATCAGCAGGGTGAGTACCAGTTTTTATCAATTTCCTAGATAGACCAGGAATAATAGCTACAGAGGATGACCCATCATTAGCCATGTCAGCTTGGATTTTCTCGACCAACTCTTATTGATCGACAGTAATATTCTCAGTTTGTTTCTCAGAAAGACCTTTTATCAACCTCTTGTATTGAGGCGCTACAATATCAATTTCCTCAGTAGTGATGACCTGAGGTGCTTTTTCAGCAATTTTAGATGTCTTCTCCGTCAGAGTGGATTTCTTGGCATCAATAACCTTGATAATTGTTTCTGTAGCCCTTTTGGCAATAGGAGACAAAGCTGTAGTCATCAAATCAGGGATTTTTCTCTTGCCCATACTTGCTACACGTGAGGTAGGGATAGCCTAGATATCCAACGATTCAAAAGAAGAAGAACTACCTAAATCCTTCTCAGCTCTAGTAGACTCCTCAGTCGAAGAAATGGTAATTGGGTTCTCTTTTAAATTAATGGGAATTAAAGGTACATCAGTGGTTGTCCTAGCAATAAAAGAAGTAATTGAGCTTCTATATTGCAGTAAGTAGGAGGCTTCTCTAGGGTTCTCCTCACCAATTCTTTTATGGATGCTCCATAAAAAATTTAGCTCTTGAAGATTGATGTTCCCTTTCTTAGGACACTTTTTCTTGCTCTTAACCGTACAAAATAGGACATGAAGCATTAGTCAACATATCATCAAACAGTTGGTCAGCGAGTAAGAAAAAATACATTATCAAAGCTAGCAACTTATGCCATGTCCTTCTTAAGGACACCTGGGCCCATCACACACTTCTCCTATTTGAAGAGGGGCATGTTACAAGTTCTTTGCTATTACCCCATAGTCGAAGTAGTCTTTATTAGAATCTAGTAAATTGACTACTTTGGCTCTGTTGACAAACCTAGTAGGTGTTATCACTAGTAACCCATTTGTAGCAAAACATCAGCTCATGAATACCAATATGTTTTATGTATATTTAGTTAAGCCTATGAATCCCATTCACTATTCTCCACGTATTGGGGGCTACCCTAGCAGGGACAACGTCAAAATATTGACAAAACTCCAAAAAGAAACGATTGGGGGGGGGGGGGGGAAGATAATACCACATTCAACTAAAAATAATGAAGGGATCCAATGACCCTCTGGTAGTGATAAAATATCTACCGATGGAATAGGCATTTTTAAGTTTACCCAATTAGGGATAATTCTTTCCCGCCTAAATTAATTTAAAGAATCCCCATGAACAATGCACACCATGATTATAGCAAGAAAGAAATCAAAAAGAAAGGGAAGAAGAAGGCTTACGAAGAAAATTGGGCAAAAGTAAGGGTAAAACATAAAAGAAAGCTCAGAGATGAAAAGCTTGGAGAAGAAAGAGAGTTCAAAAGTTTGAAAAGTTGTGGTGCAAAAATCGAAAAAACTCCCATCTCTTATAGCTTACCTAGAAAAAAGTGTAGGTAATGATTAATTGTATCAACGATAAAAGTTCTGACGGTTGCACAGCTCTAAAGGCAGGAAAATATCAATATGGCGGTTCGTTAAATTTTAAATTATTCACAAAACTGCCATAACATGATCAAGGCATGGAAAATTTTCACAAGTCCTACAAGTCGGCTTTTGTCGACGAACTTTGTAGAAATCTGTAACAACCCATGTAATTTTGGGGTATTTTAAAAATATAGAGGAAAATAAAGTTTTTGGTAAAATTATTTTTATTGCTCAAATATGTTGGATTTTATTTTTAAAGATGAGAATTTCAAACGGTTTCGGTATTGGAATTAAAATGGAGTTTTAATTGAATTTTTATTATATAGAAGAGTCCTCAAAACATAAAACTCTCTAAGAGTCCTTAAAACATAAAAATTCTTTAGAAAAAAAAAATATTTAAAAATATTAAACGGTTCGATCGAGCTGAATTTTTTTTGTAGCTTCCTCTCATCCGCAACTAATTCTCTGTAAAATTTCATTGAATTCCAACGGTCCGATCGTCCGGAATAAAAATTTTAATGTTTGTATCTGATTAGAATTCTTTTCTTAATCAAACTCTTAATCCTTTATATATCAACTAATTCGTGGCTTGGCTTTTCAAATCACTTTTTCTCAAAATTTTCAACTAGAAGAGCTCTTTAAAATTACTCCCTTTTATATACAAACCATAGCCCCAAACTTATTCAAGATTTCAACCTTAGATTAGAAGGCTTATTTGGTGTTTTCTCGAGTTTGGGCTAGAACGAGATTTGATTATTTTCGCGAGAGGAACGTGATGGTGTGATTAGATTTTGAGGCTAAATTTTGAGGTATGTGGTTTTACACAATATGCTCCTAAATCTCGCGAGTGTCTATTCCGTTGATCTCGAGTTTAATTGAACTCATATTTGAATTGTTAAATTTATTGAAATCTGGAAAAATAATTGTTGGAATTATTTTGATTCATGTGGTATTATTCACGCTCTTGTTGAGCACGTTGTCATGAGATTTTAATATGGCCCGGATTTTGGGCACCCGCCAAAATTCCTGCTTCCAAGGGCTATGACTTGATAAAGCATATGCGGATGGGGTGAGGCATGGTGACCCGGTTAATGTGTTGTTGAGAAATTTATTGATAAAATGCTATTGAGATTTGCATTTGATTTGAATATTCGTATTCGTATTATTACGTTTTATTCATCGCTAACATTTTTGTTGAGCATCTTCCTCTCGTATTGTGTACTTCCCCATATTTTCTTTTAGTGGCAGGTTGGCGTCGATTTTGGGCACTTGGAATTTTTGGAGATGGATTTTAGCTTGGATTATTTTGGGAAGAATATTCGAGAGTACATGAGAAGAATTGTATTTATTTTGGTTGTATAGAGCATTGGCGATTTATTTTCTTTCGAGATAGTTAGATGTTTTATATCGAGAGATTTCTGGTTGTATGTAATTTGAAGATATTTGAGATTAGCATATTGTTTTATATTATTGTGGGTTTTTAGATGCTCTATACCTTGTTATATTGTGGATTTGGTTAGTTTTATCGATAGTAGCGCTCCGTTCGCTCTCCCCGGGCGGGCGGGGTTTTACAAAATCATACTCCATCTTTTCAATAAAAATATCACGAATGAAGTATTGGGGGCTTCTGTTAGTACACAAAATTATCCATCTATGTGGAACAATTAGAAATGGACACTTTTCTCCTTACATGGCTTTAGTCATAATCAGTAGCCACTTAATTGGCCAAGAAGATAGCTGCTCGATAGGAAGGCTGATCAACATGAAGAATGCAGATCATCAACGTAGATAAATAATCACCACCTGGGAAACAACCAAAGGTCTTTCCATACGTGGTCAATACTATCAACCATCACATTCATTATGTACAAGTGTAAGTGCTTGAATATATAAAGGCATTCCAACCCTTGATCTCTGGGTTACTATTGTATTCCTTTCACAAAAGGCAAGATAAAACATATTCTTGGCTATTCTTGTTGTAGCAAGAGTACCAAGCTTTCTATAATCACTAAAATCAATACAATAACAGTGGACGCAGGCTTTACTTTGCATCCGAACCACTTCTTTGTCTCTTGTGTGTATATTTCATCGCGTATTATATTTTATTTGTGATTAGAAAATTGGATCTAGCTTATTTTTTGACATCAATAAGGACCTTAAGTTGTTGTCAAAGAAATTCAACCAGGTCCAGATCATTGGGAATTACATGGACTACACCCACACGTCTCCTTATCCCAAGGTCAGATTACCAATGGAGGCAGTGGGTCTCCAATTGTGCACGTACACAACTATCATCGAACTATGACTCTCTTTGGGGCGTCAGAAGGGATAATGGCCCAAATGTTCCAGAAAACCCTCAAGGAAGGTGACCTCAGGTGGTTCTTGTCCCTCAAAAAGTTTCAAATCCTCAGTTGGGAAGATGTATCCAAAGAGTTAATGTTACAATACAAGTATATAAAGAGTTTTAAGTCACTCGCAGATATTTAGAACTGCTTAAATAAAATCCAGAGGGTCAGTCAGTTGCTTCATCGAAAGGTGAAGGGAGAAAGCAGTATGTGCAATAGACTATCAGAGGAAGAACATGTAAACATAATTAAGAAGAACTTATTCCTCATATCCAAGTATCAATAGAAGGTCAGTACTACCCCGACTTCAGAGCCCTCCAGGAGGCTGGCATAGAAATTAAAGAAGGAATCGCAAGTCAAAAAGTAGAATCTAAACCGAAAATGGTGACCGAATAATTCGCACCACCAAATTATGATAAGCCTGCCAACGCCTTGCTCTCAACCATCAATAACATATCCCAACCTGCCACTTTTTGGACACCTGAAATTAATCCTAATCCTATGAAAAATGAGTATACCGAACCTCATGCTCTCTTGTCAAAAGTGTATCAAGCCTTTCTTGCTTGAAATCACATTAAACCTTTGGAACTCTGACTGTTGATAGACCCTCTTCCTATAAACTTCAGATATGACGCCCATCGTGACTTCCACCAAATCACCGAGCACACCATCGATCAATGCATGCACCTTAAGAATTTGATCCCGAGTCTTATAGACAGGGCTATTATTTCCCCACTAGCCAATCTTAAACCCAATACCACCAGTAATCCTCTCCCAATACACAGAATTTGGGTTAATGCCATCATTTCAAAGGAGATCCAGAATTTGACTCCTCAACCATAATCAAGCCGATTAAAATAATCGACCTACCTACCATTTCACCAAAACCCCTCAAAATCTACCCTTATTTTCTCCTGAATCCTATAAGCTTTGTCTATTAAGCCTTGTCACTCCTCACTTGAGCCTATATTGTCATTTTTACCCACTCAGAAGGGGGATGCATAAAATTACATGCAGTTCTTGGCTAGCTTCGGATGTTTGGGATGAAATTTCCCTCATAAATGAATACTGACTGTGAGAAGTTTCAGTAATTTATTTATGGAAGCTCGGAGGTTTGCTCGAGAATATGATAAATGGGTGGTTCCCATGGAAGAGTTCATCTTAGATGACATCGTGCAAGTCATATCAGATGTGTTCCTTCAACAGATAGATATCCATCATCTATAAGTTTCTCATGATCTTGAACTCCAAGAGCACCTGGTCCCTTCATTCCATCACTTCCCCGCTGAGTGGGAAAATTTATATGACGAAGTTGTGTAGGTTATTGAATTTGTTGACTACTTTTGGAAGGATGACATCGTCACCAATGGGTGGGGTGATGATTTTAATAGCTCAAACGATGAATCAGAAGATGAGGATTTCCCCTTTTGCGGGTTCCTTGAGCCGTGGTATGACCTTGATAACAATAAGATGGATTCGGGGCTAAAAAAATCCTTCAAGGATGACATCGCTCTTGATGAGGGGTAGAAACATGAGGTACAACCTCCAACAAACAAAGCCATAGAAAGCACTAATGTTTTTGGGATAGTGATACTGATGAATTATTCGACCTGCATAGATTGGAGCTAGATTTCTACATGATCTGCCAGGAAGCTGCATCAACTCTGACTCGTCTGAGAAGATTATTGTTGATGATGCAACCCTCTTCAATTGGCATGCCATTCATGTTAAACTCGCCCAAGTTAACCAGAACCCTGCCACACATTCTCTTCAAGAGATACTTGAATCTACTACTTTTTCTCCTATTTCTAAAGTAAATATGAACGAGGCTTCCTTTCATGAGAACCTCACTATTGTGTTTCCTGGAAACTTTTTCAATGAAATAAATGATGATTTTGAGGATCTTATTGTGCCTTATATTAATTGTCTTGATTCTAAAAAACCTTTTGATAAAGATGATTTAATAAATGAACAATTCTTAATTGATCTCAATAAGGAAAAAATTAAGTAACATAATCGCGTTCAAATAAATGATAGCGAGACTGTTGTTATTATTTTCGATTTTACTAGCCATATGCGCAAGATTAGGTTAAGATCCACTCTCGATGATCATGGGCGATCGTAATTCGAAGAGATTCTTAAAGAGTTCATGGACGTCTTCGCATGTTCCTATGACGACATGCCTGACATTGACTCAGATATAACACAACAAGAGATCCCTACCTTCCCAGAGAGTAAACCCGTAAACCAGAAATTGAGAAACCTATGTGGTGAAATTTTGGACATAGTGGTTCCTCAAAATTAAAGATGAAGTGGTGAAATAGTTAAACGTAGGGTTCATTAGCATGGTTGAATATCCTACGTGGCTTACAAACATCATCCTGTAATACCCCGTAAATTTTATTGATATTTATTTAAGGGATTAATTAAATTAAATGTGAATTAATTGAGAATTAATCCGAATATAAATACTAACGAGATGTGAGTTGGTATTTGATTATGATGTGTATATATGGCAATATATGAATATTGAAAATATTAAGAATTATCGCGAGACTGATATACGACAATTTGGGAAATTTAGTTGGGACGTGCGTGTCAGTCGCATCAGGAATGTAATTAATTGAATTAAAAAGTGAATTTTATTTTTATCAGCCAAATGGTCATTTTGAGTGCGCCAACAAGTCCGAAAGGGTTGAAATAGTCAGAAAACACTAGCCGGGGGTTTAGTTTGGGTCCCGGGACATTTTTGGGCCATACCGGCAACTTATAAGGGTATTTTAGTAATTTTAAAAATATGGGAATTAAAACCTACGAATTTTAGGAGTTAATTATATATTATTTAGGAACCCACTAAGCCCATTATCAGCATTAGATGAGTTAGAGGGCTACGGGAGTTATAGGAGAGTTTGAAGAGTTCCAAAAAGAAACCTCCAACCACCATCTTCAACCTTGGGAGAAAATCCGTGGAGAAAGGAGAGAATCAACATTCATTCACCAACATCAATTCTGAAGAACAATCTAAGGCAAGTGATTTGATATTTTTAGTGCATTGAATATGTCTTCCATGTTTAGTGTAGGAATTATCTTATATTGAAATCTTTGAAGAAAACCCACGAAATTGATGGAGAAACTTTGAATTTGGGTTTGGATTTGCATGTAGAATGATGATGGATTGATTTAATATTCGTAGAGTTATTTATGATGATTTAAAAACGGATTTATGATGAGTAATTTGGCATAACAAAATTATGGGTTCATGTTCATAGGGTCTGGGGAAATATTTGGAGATTCATAATAATTTCATGATGATTTATAAGATTTGACCTCTAAAATATGTCAAGGGATGATCTAGAATGATTAGAAATGGTTTAAAAACGTTAGAACATAACTTGGATGGTCTTAGGGTGGATTTAGAGAAGAGAGGAATTGAGAAAATCGGACTTGGAAATTTCTGGACTGAAACTGCCATCTCGTTAGAAGACCTGCCCAGGTCGTTCGAACGACCTCGTTCGAACGAACTTCTAATGAGATGACAGTATAACTTCTAACGAGTTGGTAGTTCATTCTAAGCCTTTTATTCGAACGAAACTCGTTCGAACGAGATTTCTAACTAGTTGACAGAATGGCCTTTTAGGCCTGAATTTATTTCTAGTATCCCGTAGACTCATTTAAATGGTGAGATAACCTTCCCTTATTAACTAATGGGTATAGTTGGGAGATTGGGGTACATTGAGGAGTAAAACTTAGAATCGTGTAGTAAACCAGATGACATTTGTGGATTCGGAAGCGAGTAACTAATCACGAAGTGAGAAATTGATAACTTAAATGCATATAAACCGGGGACTTGTGACTTGTATAACACTAAGTGTTGGTATAAGAACGAGAAGTATACCACTAATAAAATATTGAAATATCTAAGATGTGTGAATGCTTAGTATATGTAGTTATCTGTGTATAACATACCTACCGTACTTGCTATCATGGGAGGTTGGCGTTCTTTTAGGGCCATCTAATCTTTGTGTGCCTACGGGGGGGGGGGGGGGGGGGGGGGATCTAGATTGGTACCTCGAGGACATAGGTCAGAGAAGGGCTTATTGAGAAGTAAATAAGTTTGCTGATCATGGGAGCGTAGGTATGTGCGTGACCCATGTGATGTGAACTATGTTCGCCTCCATTGTTTGTGATTGTTGTTTAATGAAACGTATCCTGAGAGATTTGGAATACGTGGTCCTCATGTACGTGATGTACCGGGATTTGATAGCAGAGTATGTGAGCACCGCAGCTTAGCCTCGGGGTGCTAGTATTGTATATTTATGATGAGAATAATATACGGTTAATTGAAATGAATTGTCATGCATAAATGTGAGTATAAATAATAGCAACAGTTTGTAAAGTAAAAATGGAAGATCTCTAGTAATTAGTAGTACTAACATGGGAAACTGCGTAACAAGTTATGGCACTCTGGTAACTAAAAATTATTGGGAATTGAATTAGATATCGTATAGAAATGTTAGATTTTAGTATCGGACTAGTTAGATAGGGGAACAACTAGAATGGGTACGGGTACGATAGGAGTGCACAATTAGTTGAGAGGTGAGGAACTCATGTGAGTGCACACACTATCATGTACTTTATATTCATTGTTTAATGATATTAATCACTTGCAAATTTTTTAAATTATTTTCACAATCGGGATCTGACCCGTTTGCTTTCAAATCTATTTTTGTAAAAACCTTTTAAGTGCCTAGCCACAAGGACACCATGCATAGGAGTTCTATTCAGGTGACGTGCTGTAGATGTTGTGGAAGTTACAGGACCTTGACAGTAGACGCCTCCATTTTTGATCTTGACTCCATTATCATATTTTTTCATTGGTTGGGCATGTCGCCCCATTTCTTTTAGAGACATTTTACTTATCATTTATTTCAGACTTTGGGTTGTAATTAATTTAGTGATGCAGACTTGGTATTTATTTATTTCAGTATTTGGATTGTTGTGAGGAGTATTCCTCCAGACTCATTATTATTTGATGGTTATTCTATTGTGACTATGTTGTGGTGGTTATGTTAGCATTTCATACTTTACTTATTGTATGTTAATCGGATTTAATTAAAATTGGCAACTCCCTTTTTAAATATTAGGTGGCTAGTATTTGTTAAAACGTTTTCGACAGTGATGCTACGAACTGAACCAACTTGGCATTTTGTATTAATTTAATAAAGGAGTAGCTACCCGATATTTAATTAGTCGGGGTGTCACACATCCCAGTGTCGACTTTCGAGACCTGAACAAGGCGTCCCCAAAGGATGATTATCCTCCCCCTAATATCGACATGATCATAGATAACACCACCAATACTGCTCTCAAATCATTTATCAACGGTTTTTCCAGGTATAACCTGATTATAATGCATCTTAACCATCAGGAAAAGACCGCCTTCATCACCCCATGGGTAACCTTTTGCTACACAATCATGCCATTCAATCTCAATAATGACGGGTCTACCTACCAAAGAGTCGCTGCAACCATTATGCATGATCCACAATGAAGTCGATGTCTATTTCAATGGAATAATTATCAATCCAAGACCCGAGAAGGTTACATTCTCACCTTGAGGAGATTTTTTGAGCGACTACGACAATAATAAATGACTCAACCCATATAAATGTGTCTTTAATGTCTCCAAGGGAAAACTCCTAGGATTCATGGTTACTGAAAAATGGATTGAGGTAGACCTGGCCAAACTAAAAATCATACTCGATAAACCACCAACACGAATGGAGAAATATGTGCGTGGATTCCTAGGTAAGCTCTAATACATCAGTCGGTTCATCAACCAACTGACCTCCATCTCTGAGCCCATCTTCAATCTTCTCCAGAAGGACTCAACTAAAGTATATAATGAGGCATGTTAGTAAGCCTTCGATTAGATCAAATAATACCACAATCGACCTCCGGTACTCACGCCTTCGCAGAAAGGTCTCCCCCTCCTCCTATACTTGATTAGTATCGACACTGCAGCAGGGGCTATGATAGCCCAATATATTAAGTAATCACGTAAGGAGAAAGAAATCTAATACACTAGTCGAAAGCTAGCTGAGTACGAGAAAAACTATACTTCATTAGAGAAGGCATGTGTCGCCTTAGTTTGAGTCCCACAGAAGCTCCAACACTATATTCTTGCATTCCCAATCAGATTGGTGTCCCTAATAGATCCAGTAAAAATACCTGTTGAAAAATCTCGCCTTGTCTAGTCGCATGTCCCAGTGGCTGATGTTACTGGCAGAGTTTGATATCACATATGTCACATAGAAGGCTATGAAAGGGAGAGCCATCTATAATTACCTTATCGACAATCCCATGGAGGGAGATGAGCTTTGGATTTTCAAATTCCTAGATGAAGACATCCTATGGACCTCTCATGAGAACCTCACGTGGCACACGTTCTTTGACGGAGCTGCAAACAAGAAAGGTTAAGGTATCGGGATACTCATGATCTCCCCCAATGACTCTCACACTCCCATTTTAATCAAATTGGATTTCTCCCGTACCAACAACATAACAAAATATGAGGCGTGTACTATAAGGCTTAAGATCGCCCTTGAGAAAGAAATCAAACACATAAATGTCTATGGAGACTCAACCCTCATCGTGGGACAGATCCTCAGGAAATGGAAAGTCAAAGAAGAGAATTTCCTACTCTTTTACGATCACCTAGAAGAGCTCACCCCCAGTTCAAAGATGTCACCTTCCATTACCTCCCTTGCTCGAGGAATATCATAGCTGATGCACTGGCGACCTTAGCTTCTATGATCGACATGCTAGGGGGAATAACATTGGCCCCATTTCTAGTCCAGAAACATGCTGTACCCACTCACTACTACCCCATTAAACTCGTCATAGAAGAATATCTAAAAATAGAAGGATTAAGGTATTATGACATTTGGCGCCTCGTCAAATATGGTAGGTATCCTGGGGACACTGACAAGAAATATCATGCGACCCTTCACAAACTGGATGATCAGTACATCATCTGCAACAAGGCATACTTTTAACGAAAGTTTGATAAAACCCACTTGCATTGCATAATAGGGGTTAAGATCGAGGGAATGATATAGAGAATCCATAATAACTAATGTGGTCCCCACATGAACGGTTAATTCTTGCCAGGAAGATTGTTTGCCAAGGATATTACTAGACCACCATGGTTCAAGACTACACTGCCTATGTTCGAAGATGCTTCAAATGCCATCAGTTTTCTAACCTTTAGCACTTACCTCCTCGGGAGTTGTACAACATGACTTCTCCCCGAGCCTTCTCCACTCAGGGCATAGACATCATAGGAAAGTCACTACTGAAGCTTTAAACGGGCATGAATTCATCCCGATCGCCATTGACTACTTCACGAAATGGGTAGAAGCCGACTCATACATAGGATTGAATGCAAAGAAAGTAACCAAATTCATCAGAAAGAGCATCATCTGTCGCTACAAAGTTCCTCACGAGTTGGTGTCAGATAATGTACTCCATTTTAAAATAGAGGTCACAGAACTAGTTGACGAGTACGGAATCCAAAGACACAAGTCCTCTCCTTATCGACTGTAAACCAATGGCACCATCGAAGCATCTAACAACAAAGATGATCATTAGCAAGATGGTCGAAAGCTGCCGAGAGTGGTATGATCAGATCCTATATGCCCTCTGGGGCTATCTTACCTCCATCAGAACACCCACTGAGGCTACTTCCCACTCTCTGGTATACGGGATGGAGGCGGTCATCCGTGTCGAACTTGAAATACCTTTTTTTTATAAAAGAGGGATGGGACACCCACACATACTATTAATCATCAAGAAAATAGAAAAATAGCCTTTTCATGGCATACAAACCTTGAACTAAAACTTAATCTAGAGGCCAGGACCAATACTCTAGATTCAATGTGAAAAATAAATATGGGGATTTATCAGTATACCCATTATATGAAGAACTATATAAAAAAAGCTAAAGCATAAACTTGGGATTTTATAAAATAAAACCATTACAATTATTAATACCTAATTCTAATTTAGGGAAAGTTTTGCCTCTCCAGATTGAGCAGGCCCTTGATAATTGGGGAAGGGAGTCAAGAGACCATAAAACTATAGATTCTTGTGTTGAGGTAGCCTTAAAGTCAGACCATTTTCTAATACATTGACTTCTCTCCAAATATGATTGATTACAAAAGACTAGTGAAAGCAAGGTTATCAATGATATCTAAAATAGTCCATGGAGGTTTGGTCTTGTTATTTAAAATATCAATTGGAATTTTTGAATAAGTTTAAATTTGAATCTGATCCAAATTTAGTTGAGAACAAATTTAAGACCCTCCTCTAGTTCCTTAGCTTCAACACTTAGAGAAGACTTATTTCCCAATGCCAATCCAAATCCAGCAATGAAAAAGACCCTTTCATAGTTGATTACTCCTCCTATACCACTAGGCCCAGGGTTGCCTTTGGAAGCACCATTAATGTTGATTTTAAAGGTCCCTAAAGTAGGTTTAGACCAAACACATTTGTATATCAGTACCTGTTTATGTCTAATTTTCCGGTTGAACTAATTAATAATGAATTGATCTTCTAAGATGCATCTATCCTTGAAGATTTTGTTGTGGCCTATGTCACAAGTTAAACTTATAACTTTATTGATGACGTTCATATGTTGCAATTGAATATTATCATAAAGTTTTTAGTTCCTAGCTTCTCGTAATTACCAAAAGATGACTTTTGGTAGGCTATTAGATATGAATTACTGATGATCTATTCTAGTCATTTTGAGCCACTATGAAATAAGAATGGATTTGAAAGATAAATAATTGATTCTCACACCAACTTTATTACTAAAATAATTCCATACTATCTTGCATTGAATGAACACATGGGCTATAGTCTTTTCCTCTGCTTCACAAGCTTTGCACATTGTGGCCATCCTAATACCTAACTATTGTATCTCAGCTTCTAATGGAATTGATTTGTTCAACAGCTTCCAAATAAAAATAGAAATCTTTATAGGACCGTCTGATTACCAATTTAATTTCTAACTTAGGGAAGCTGGCCAAGCTTGTTTGCAACTATTAAAATCTGATTTAAATATGAATTCACCTATGGTGGATAGAAGCCAAAGCTCCTTATCTGCATCTATAAAGCCCTCTGCTAAGTCCCTTACTGAAATAATTCTTTTCATCTTGGGTGATACAGTCCCTGTAATCAAACAATTTGGATGTTTGTTTCTAATAAATATTGCCCAAAGCTCCTTATCATATTTCAATTTCCAAAAAAATTTCAAGCTAGCTGCTGTCACCGTGTCTTCCATTCTCCTAATGTTTAATACCCCTTCTTCATATGGGAAAAATACCTCTGACCACTTGGTCCATTGATGAGTATTTTTTTGCAGCCCCCCAATAGAACGTGCTGAAAATACCATTGATCCTCTTAAGATATATCTTTGGAGGATTTCAATGTGATATCATAAAGATTGGCATGGAAGAGAGTACATGTCGTATCACAGTTATTCAGCCTCCTTGAGAGATTAATTTGGAAGACCAAACATTAAGTTTATCTCTGATTTTATTTAGCAACTATGAGAATTGAATAATCTTTCTTCTAACTTTATGTAAATAGCACCCTAGGTACTTAATAGGCAGAGATTTTGAATTCAAACTGGTGTGATTGGTACTAGCTTTCTTTCTAGCTGGACTTGTCTTAGTATCCACTTAGAAGGAACTCTTGGAGATATTCACTAATTGACCTTGAGTATCTTTATAGTCTTTAATCATTTTGAATAGAGCCTTTAGACTATGTTTTCCTCCATTTATAAAAATTATCACATCATCAATATATACAAGGTGGGATATTAGCTGACTACTTTGTGGATGTGAGAAAGGGATAGCCTTCTTAGAGATGAATAGTTGGTCTATATTTTTACTCAATACTTCTATAACAATGATAAATAGGGTTGGGGATAAGGGGTATCCTTACCTATGGCCCTTTACTTTGACCATTAATTAAAATAGAATACCATTTGTTGGATATTAGTCTCCAAACTAGATAAATGAACACTTCATTAAACCCAAATTTCCTTAGAACATCACAACGATAAGGCCAATATACTCTATCATATGCATTTTCCATATCCAACTTGATAATGACATTTAATCCATGGGCTTTTCTTCCAATTGAATATACCATTTTTCGTACTAGCAGAATATTGTCTTAAATACTTCTACCTCTGACAAAGCCACTTTGGATGTTGGATAAAATGTTTGGAAGGATCTCTATCAACTTCTCACATAAAATCTTTGACATGATTTTATTTGAGAAGTTACAAAGGCTTATAGGCCAATAGTTAGAGAAATGTGAGGGTTTTTTAATCTTAGGAATTAGCATAATAGAGGTACTAGACCAGCTTCTTGGAATTTCAGATCCCGCAAATGATGATTGAATGGGAAGTGTGAGATCACGCTTAATTTTATCCCAGAATTTTATATAAAATTCTCCACCAAAGCCATCTCGACTAGGGGCACTTAAATAGTTAGGGATAGAAATAGCCGTGTGTATCTCTTTTTTAGTAGGAAATTGTGACACCCCGCCTAATAAAATACCGGACGATCAATCCTGTACGAAATTAAAACAGGAGCCTCAAATGGTTCATTCTCAGCATCACTGTCGAAAACCAATTTAATTACTAATAACCTATCAGGCTGGCGTCAAAATTTTACTTAACTAATCTTTTTTAAACAAATCACATGTAATACCCCGTATTTTTATAACTTTCACATTTGGGGAATTATTAAATTTGATTCATAATTAATTTAATATTAATCAAAATTTTATTTTAAATATTTACTCGCGTGACGAGAGTTAGTAATTATTGGGAATTTATTGAATATTACTAGACGAGTAAAGTAATATATAAGATTAATTTATTAAAATTATCATGAGTGAATAAAATGGCAATTATGGAAATTTAAGTCGGGACGCGCTTGTGTTGTGTCGGGACTAAATTATTATTATTATAAAAGTGAACAAATTATAAGTCACCCGTATGGTCGTTTCGAGTTCACCAACGTGTCCTTAAGGGTCGAGATAGTTAGAAAAGTGTACCCGGGGGTTCAGTTTGGGCCTTGGGGCATTTTTAGGCATAATTGGCATTTCGGGAGGGTATTATAGTCATTTTGTATTTTTGGGTAATTAAACCCACGAATTTCCCTAAGTTATATCAGCTATTAGAGGTTATCTTTAGGGTTAACAATAACAGAAACATAAGAACGAACATTAGAGAAGAAGGTACGAAGATTTCCAAAAAATCCAAGGCCAAGAACCCATTTGATTGCACCACCACCACCGCCAAAACATAGATCATAAGACGAGGAATGCATCCATATCCTCATCACCATCAAATCAGACATTATAATCCCAGGCAAGTATCTATCTTGCATTTCTTATAGTTAATGTTACACCCATATTAGAATAGGATTGTTAAACACATGTTTCATGGAAGAATTTAATGATTTAGAGAATTAAATCACATGTTTTAGAGGAAATAGATATATTCTGGAAATCCCAATCACATGTAAAGGATTACCCATGAAATTGTATGGGTTTAGAAGTAAGAAATCTGGAAAAGAATTAGAAGAATGGAAATTTTATGAAAAATTAGGGTTCTTGATAATTATGATGTTTGACCCCATTAATTCAATACCCATGATGAATTTGTACATGTTTCACATAGGAAATCATGTATATAGGTATATATGACCAGTAGTAATGTTGTTTGGGAGTTTGGGGATCGTTAATGGAGTTTTGGTTGAGGTTGCAGAAGAAAACTCGTAGTTAACAATGGCAGAATTCAGAATAACTGTTTGATCGATCGATCGTTCCAAGAGTATCAATCGATCGACCCCTTTCCTCGATCGATCGACCCCTCCTGGAAAACTGCATATTTTTCTCCTTTTTATTTAATCCGTGTAAAATACGTAGGAACCCTTGAATATCATTTACATAGTATAATGGGTCATGAAAAAGACCAGTAAGGTCTAAGTAGACTCCGTTGAGTGAAATTTAATATGGGATGAAATTTTGGGTTTACGGGGGGTTTAGTCACACGTCAGAAATATTACGTATGTTCACTAAAGGATTTAAAGACTCGTGAAAGACTTAGACCAGAAGGTTAGAGAGGGCGTACCTACTTAAATTATATTTTAGTAAGAAGGAATACTTCGAGAGATGAGAAGTAAGTATGAAATAAATTATAAGAGAGAATAAAAGAGTTGAATCCGTTATGCAAGATAATTGAGTAAAATTGTGCTAAGAACGGATAATAATAATTATGGGTCGTGGGCGAACCTAATTTGGAAAATGTGAATATCTATATATATGACCGCGTGACTGCGTACATATATTAAGTATTATACTTGTGAATAATCATACTCGCGCTACTTGCTATCACAGAGGTTGCCGCGCCGGGACAGTCTTATCTCGATGGGACCTTTATGGGGGATATTGAGTTGTACCCTAGAACATAGGATTCCTTAGTATAGGCTATCTGAGAATGATAGTCAGATGGTCCTAAGAGACGTGAGGGGTATGTGCTGAACTCTTAGTGACTTGGAACTATGCTTCACCTCCATTTTGTGTGTATGGTGTTAATGCAGTTCAAGAGTGATTCCGAACTAGTATTTCCCTTAGTACGTGTGATACGGGGACTTGATAGCAGAGTATGCCAGCACCATAGATTTTATGTGGTGTGCCGATAGTATATATATTATATGAGTGATTAATATTTATATATACACTCATATATGGAAACTTTCTACTGTGCGTATAAGTAGTTAAGTAATGAATAAATGCTCCAACTTTATAATAAGTGTTCGAGAACTTTGTAACGGTACTGAGTTGCTCTAAGTAACGTAAGAAATCTTGAAGAGATTGATTTAGTTTGAACTAAATATCATAAACTTTTTCTTATTGGGATAAAACTTTATGGAGAAATAAGTTAGATAGACTTATGAGTTCAGTAGTACGGTTATATGAGATGTGAGAATTCTCAAGAGAGTGGTGCATACTACATGGTTGTCACATTAGCCGGGTAAGCATTTTAAATACTTGCTAAACTATTTTAAAATGTTTTACACTCGGGCTCTCACCCTTTCCTGTTATTTCTCTTTCTCTTGTATATATATGTATGCATTACAGGTGCCCAATCACAGGGGCGTCATGCATAGATTCTTTGGATTGGACGTGCTGCAGCTTGTGTAGGAGTTGCAGGCCCTTGCTTTAGACGACCTCTTCATTGATTCTGTTCTTGTTTTAGTTCTGCTTAGTTAGGGCATGTGTCGCCCGTTTTCCTATTCCGTTTGGATTTGTCAGAGATTTATGTTTATTTACATTTCCAGTATTTAGTACTCTTTGGGAGTTAACTCTTGTCTGGATGATTTCGTTTATAGTTCTTAAACTTGGTTTGGTTTATCTAGATGGTTTAATTCTTGTGTGTTAATTTCCATCCTTAGTATTTACGTGATTCATAAACTTGTTGTTTATTAAAAAGGTTTTCATATTGGAATTTAATGAAATGAAAATAAGACTTTAAATTGTTTTGACACTTCGCTTAATTATTTAAGGTGTTTAATTTGGTAATTTTTATTTTGCTACACTGATGCTAAGAATGAACCAACCGTTCACCTTGATTTTTAATTTAATAAAGGACTGATCACCCGGTATTTAATTAGGCGGGCTGTCACAGGTGGTATCAGAGCATTAGGTTCTAGTGTCCTTTAGGATATGTTCAGCTTATTTCGCTTCCAACTTAGCGTCTTTGATTTAGATCCCTATTTTTAGGATTGTTATATTCTTGTATTTACGCTTACTTCTTCAGCTATTTGAGATTTGATACTAACTGTAGACTAATAAACTTTCTTCTCATTTCAGATGCCTTTGAGACTCTCACCTCGAGACAGGAATGCTCGGCCCGAGCAACCAGCAGCTCCGGCTGAGGGAATAATGAATGCAACTGAAGTAGCCGCCATTGTTGCTCAGACGGTGAATGCCGCATTAGCGGTGGTGCAGCAGGCTCCACCTCAAGTTCAGGAAGTGGCGCCAGTACCAGCACAGCTTCCCACTGCATGGGATCCGGTCAGGGATGCCTTTCAGAAGGCGCATCCCCTGGAGTTATTGGGTAGTTTGGGCATCGTAGTCGCCAGCCAAAGGAAGAAGGATATCTAGAGGCATCTGCGCATGTATGAGTGCACCAATATGCAGAGACAATTACTGGCTTCATTCAAGCTAGTGGGGGTCGCTTTACAGTGGTGGGAGTCCACCACCACCTTGGAGGAGAGGGACAACATAACGATTCACTCATTTTGGGCACTTTTTGACAGCAAGTATTTCCCATCCGCCGTGCAGACTGAGATGGGGCGGAGGTTACTGAACTTCAAGCAGGAGAGTATGACCGTTGCTGTATACGAGGAGGAATTCACCAGACTTCTCACTATAGTGCCGGATGAGGCACCCACTGAGGAGAAGAAGATACTTTTGTTTTTAGATGTATTGGCCTGGAGGATTTGTCAGCACCTCATAGGCAATCTATCGTTAGGTACTTACACTGACGTACTTAGCGCTGCTTTGTTGCACTGTCAGGATCACCACTTCCATCAGCAAGGGAGAAAATGAGCAGGGGAGTCCATCCAGCAGGGTAGGACAGGGGGCAGTAGTAGTACTGGTGGGACACCAGCAGCCCAAGGGTAGACCCGTCACAGTGAGCAGAGTTCCCATCAGGGGGACCCTGCTAAGCGATTTTGATCAGGTGATTCCTGGCAGAGATTTGAGGGATTTAGACAGGGCCAGTCTAGTCAGCATGGCCAACACCATCAGTAGCAGGGCCATCAGGGCGAACAACATTTTCAGCAGGGCCAGTGGCGGGGTGGTAATGGCCAACATGGCCGTGGTTAGCAGGGGCAAAGGGGAGGTAACTTCAGGGGCAGATGTTTTATATGTGGCAAGAATGGCCATAGGCGTCAGGATTTCCCAAAGGGGGATAGGGCCCCACAACAGCAGGGTGCCCATAATGAGTCGCAGAGGCTACTCTTTCCAATCGCCCTCCCAGGACTAGCTCAAATGCTATCCCTACCAGCCATCCCTGCAGCCCCAGTTCAGTAGAGGCAATTACAGTGTGGACGTGTTTATAATGTCCACCAGACAGCAGCACCTCAGGTACCACCCGCGATTGAGGGTACATTTCCTATACATGGCACTATAGGTCGAGTTTTATTTGATACTGGGGCATCGCACTGTTTTATAGCTACTCATTTTGCACGGGCCTTAGGGTTATTAGACATGGCAGAAAGTACAGTGACATGCATAGACTCACCACTGAGGAATGGGCCTTTGATTTTCTTTATATGCCAGGGTGTAGGTATAGAGATTGGTAGTTTGATTTTACTTCTAGACATGCTAGTTTTAGATATGCATGAGCACGATATCATTATTGGCATAGATTGGCTCGCCGTGTATAAAGCCGTGATAGATTGTTTCGGTAGGAGTATTATATTTGCCATTCCAGCACAGGAGATGTTTTTGGTGGCGATGACTCGCCTAGAGGGAGGATCTTCCACCCATTTGTATTACATAGAGGAGGATACCTATAAGGAGATTGGGATTCCCCTGGATTCAATTCCAGTCATTCGTGAGTTTTCAGATGTATTTCAGGAGATACCAGACCTAGCCCCCAGTCGAGAGATAAATTTTGTTATAGACTTGATACCGGGAACTCGATCGATAGCACGTGCACCGTATCGTATGGCTCCAGCGGAGATGAGGGAGTTATGGGATCAGATAGAGCAGCTGTTAGCCAAGGCTTCATTCGTAGGAGCACCTCGCCTTGGGGCGCTCCGGTGTTATTTGTGAAGAAGAGAGATGGTTCACTGAGGTTATGCGTGGATTACCGAGAGCTAAATAAGGTCACGATACGGAATAAATATCCGTTGCCTTGAATCGATGACGTTCGACCAACTGAGAGGAGCAACCTTCTTTTCAAAGATAGATTTGAGGTCGGGATATCATCAGCTACAGAATAGAGAGCAGGATGTGTCAAATAGTGCTTTCTTAACAAGATATGGATCCTATGATTTCAGAGTCATGCTGTTTGGGCTGACAAATGCTCCAGCCATATTCATGGATTTGATGAACCGGGTGTTCAGAGAGTTCTTGGATCAGTTTGTCATCGTCTTTATAGATGACTTCTTGATTTACTCACAGATTGAGGAGGAGCATGCCAAGCACTTGAGACAGGTTCTTCAGACTCTACAAGAGCATAAACTGTATGCTAAGTATGAGAAGTGCGGATTTTGGTTACAAGAGGTACAGTTTTTGGGGCATGTTGTGTCGGAATTGGGGATATCGGTTGACCCGAGCAAAGTGTCATCAGTGAGGGGTGTGGACAGCCCACGACACCGATAGAGGTGCATAGTTTCTTAGGGTTAGCCGGGTACTACAGGAGGTTCATCCGAGGCTTTTCGAAGATAGCGGGTCCGTTGATGAATCTGACTCGTAAGGGAGTACTGCATGTTTGGGATGATGCTTGTCAATTGGCTTTTGATGCGCTGAAAGATAAGTTGACTTCAGCGTTAGTTCTTGCTTTGCCCAAGCCGGGAGTGGAGTACCTAGTGTACACTGACGCCTCTTTATGAGGACTCGGGGGACTACTTCGGTAGGAGGAGCAGGATATAGCTTTTGCCTCCCTTAAGCTTGAGCCTCACGAAAGGAATTACCCCACCCACGACCTGGAGCTAGCAGCGGTCGTGTTTGCATTGCGAATTTAGAGACATTACTTGTTGGGGGAAAAGTTTCGCTTGTTCACAGACCATAAGTCACTGCAATACTTGTTCACTCAGCGAGAGTTGAACATGCATCAGCGCAGGTGGATGGAGTTTATGAAAGACTATTAGTTCGAGATACAGTACTATCCTGGGAAGGCTAACGTGGTTGCTGATACGTTAAGCCGTAGACCGGTAGGTGACGTAGCGAAAGTATGGAAAGCAAAGTGGAAATAATTGTGTCACCAGGACGCGGTAGCCTGTTCCTTTATATCTGTTATGTCAGTCACACCCGAGATTGTCATGAGGGTGATACAGGCGCAAGCAGAGGATACATTTTGCCAGGAGCAGATTATATGACTCTTAAATGAGGGTGACGAGTCCTACTCAGTGAGCTCTGATGGGAGTTTGAGGTTTAATGGGAGATTGGTGGTCCCAGATAGAGAAGAGTTACGTCATGCAGTGATGACACAGTTGCACGGGTCTAGATTTACGGTACATCTCGGAGGGGATAAAATGTACCAGGATATGAGGCGGAAGTACTGATGGAGTGGGATGAAGAAGGACATTGCAGAGTTCGTGTCCAAATGTTCTAGCTATCATATGGTAAAGGTGGATCACCAGAGACCACCAGGGTTACTTAAGCCATTGGAGATACCTAAGTGGAAATGGTAAAGAATTTCCATGTACTTCATTACTGGGCTGCCAACATCACAGCGGGGTCACGATTCCATATGGGTTATAGTGGATCAGTTGACCAAGGTAGCTCATTTTCTGCCAGTACGGACAGACTACACCACGGGCCAGTATGCTCAGTTATTCATTTTTGAGATCGTTAGGCTACATGGGGTGCCCCTGGATATTGTGTCTGATAGAGACAAGATTTTCGTGTCGCGCTTCTGGGAGAGCTTTCAGGAGGACATGTGTACGAAGTTAAGATTGAGTTCAACTTACCACCCACAGACAGATGGACACACATAGCATACCAATCAGATGCTGAAGATATGCTACGCATGTGTGTCCTTGATTTTGGAGGATGTTAGGAGCCGTATCTTCCACTGGTGGAGTTCGCTTATAATAACTCCTATCAATTCACGATCGACATGGTCCCATTTAAGGCATTATAAGGCATGCCTTGTCTTTCTCCCGCTTGTTGGCTAGAGGTGGGGGATAACATGTTGCTCGAACCAGAGGTGATTCAGGAGACTTAATCTAGGATTGAGCTTATCAGGAGTCGCATTCGGGTAGCCCAGGACCGACAGAAGAGTTACGCTGATGCGAAGCAGTCCTTCTGAGAGTTTAGCATGGGGGACCAAGTATTACTGCGCGTATCTCCTATAAAAGGAGTAATGATGTTCGGGAAGAAGGGGAAGTTGGCTCTGAGGTGATAGTACAAATATAGCACCCTACCGCGGAAGGTATTTTGCTCTGCACATGCCTACATGCCGCGGCCTATCTCAACATAGGGCGCGACCCTGCTGAACTCGGGGTGCGGCCCTACCGAATATAGGGGAACGACCCTCCTCATCGCAGGGCGCGACCCCCTCAACACGCCGCGGAACCACCCAGTACAGGTCGCGGCACCTTTGTCTCTAGCCTATTATAGGATGCAGTACTCATATTGCTTTCCTTACAGGCCGCATCCCTACCTATTATAACAACTCCAGATTTTACACACGTCACGTGCTCAGATCACATGGGCATATCTCCTATCAATAAAGGACCACACATCTAAATGGATGAGGGATCTATTTTTATACACCTGGGGCAGACTCCATAAGACACGCTCTCTTTTCACAACCTCAACAGACAGTTCTGGGGTTACTCGTTTACATCGTTGCCACCTTTCCGGCACACCGAAGTCCTCAATACCATCATGTAATCTCCTTTATTCTCATACTTGTACGCATATTTAGGCATGATTATATTGTACAATGCAACGCATATAATGATAACGGAGCAACACAATGGATGTAGGCCAATTTTAGAGGCTGAACCACTCTGTCTTGTTTTCTCTCTATTTACTTACTTTGCTCACTTATTACACACTTTACTCATGATTTACTGATATGAGAACGACAAGTGGAAGATTTCTCGTATCATCAATCTGGCACCGTCTGTGGGAGCCGAGATATTTCAATCTTATTTCTCTGAGTTTTGGGTTTTTAAACACCTTATTCTACACATGGGGATCCTTTGGATCATTATCACATGGGTGGATTTCGGTAATTAAACTCAGTTTTTCATTTACACCCTTGAATGGGTATTTCATATATTCAGATCTGTTCTAGTCTCTCTTTGATGACTTTAGATCTATTTTACATACCCTTGTGATATAATTCCATCTAGATAATCCTGAAAAGTATGTTTGGCTTTAGCCCTGAAAAGGTGAATGATTAGGGAAGGATTGTGTTTACTCCCTTCTCATTGTTCTTTGCCAATGATCTAGGGTTTATCATTAGAATTGTGCCATTTTGTGCACCGAGAGGTTATTCTCTCAATGGATAGACCCTAGTAGGTATGCTCTCCACGAGTTTTGGGAGAAAAACTCAATTTTTTGGTTTCAATCCCTTCACTGCCTGCGTAGGGATGCGGCGTGGTAGTTCAACTACCTTACATACCGCGGACTCTACTGGGTCAGTTGTATTAAAGAATCTTCAAAACATCAAGGAACGGACTCAGGTGTTCTCCAACTCAACCTTGGTGAACACCATGCAAAGGCCACGGCAGTGCACCTATGTGCCATACTGGCCGCGACCTCAACAAAATGACATGTAGAAATGCAAACGCTGCATCCCCATTTCCTACTTAGTTACCCAAATATTCTTGGGATTACTCACTCCTATTAGTTTTGTCTCAAATTAAGTATACTCTGTAGAGACTAACAAAAGCAGAAAATGGAAGGAGGATCCAGCTAGAGTACAGAGATCAAAGATGATATTGTACAGCTGTACAATCACCTCAACCACCTCTATGATAATCTTGCCTCACTCCAGACCCAGGTCAACTATTTGACTCAGAGGGTCCTAATGCTAGAGGCCGCGGCCTTACCCAATGTGGGTGCGGCAACCAGGAACATTTCCTCAACAACCGTAGATGCCGCGACAGTACCAGATAATCCATCTGCGGAAGTCGTCAGCAGGGCCCTAAAAAGGAGAATGGAGAAGGCAGAGAAGAAATCTGAGGCCTACACTCCGTTGGCCTTCCCAATTGCAGAGATCTTTGAGTTCATAAGAGAGAACAAGCTATTGCGGTGGCCAGAAAAACTAAGAGCTCCACCCCACAAGAGGAACAAAGCTACTTGGTGCAGATTCCATCAGGAGCATGGCCATGACATTGAGCAATGCTATGCTCTGAAGGATGAAATTAAAAGGCAGATTGGGCAAGGAATGCTACGGAGGTTCCTCAAAGATGTTTAGGGGATGAGGCCTAGTCTCACCGACTGCATGCTCATTTTTCATGCTTATCTCTTACATTCCATCTGTCTCTACTTTACAATGACAACTCTTCTTTTGATGTTTTAAATTAAACTTTGTACTGGCCTCACAAAGTCATACACACACACACACACATTCACACGCGCACACACACACACACACACACACACACACACACACACACACACACACACACACACACACACACACATATATATATATATATATGAAATCAAGTTCACTTTTATAGTGCCATATCTTAATTCTCATTTCCATGAAATGTTATCTTATAAAGACCACTTTTGTCTTAAACAAATCTCAATTCGAGACAACATGTCATATCGGGAATGATAATATCTAAATGGGCCACAATGCCCAACAAGACGTCTGATTGTTCGAAAGCAAATGATAATAAAAAATGGAGAAAATAAAAACTGAAAGCAGTTATCCAAATTGGACTACAACATCACTCATAAGCGCTTCCAATGCCTGTTATTAGCTTTTGTGATGCGTCAATAAGTCAAGAGACTTGTAATATTTATCCAAGGATGGATTTATATATATCCATAGCTGTGGGTGTCTTAATAACATAACCTAGCCTGGGGAGGCTTGAAAGTATCCTGTATGTTAGCTGTGGGTGTCTTAATAACATAACCCTGCCTGGGGAGGCTTGAAAGTATCCTGTATGTTAGCTGTGGGAGGCTTAATAACATAACCCAGCCTGGGGAGGCTTGAAAGTATCCTATATCCATAGCTGTGGGTGGCTTAATAGCATAACCCAGCCTGGGGAGGCTTGAAAGTATCTCGTATATCGACAAAGTTCCATGTTCAGATGAAAGGGTAAAAAGAGTGCAGTAGTCCTGTCAATACAACTGCAGCCGTCAAAGCGACTAAGAGTTGATGTGGTAATGACTCAGATTTAGATCCAAGTAAAGCTACAACAGGAAGAATTCAAGCATTCAAATGTGACATCCCTATCAATATGGCTGCGGCTATTAAGTAAATTCATTCAAAAGCGATAGGCAAGATCATTAAATTTTCGCGGCCCTGATCAAGGACAGCCCTTCATTTTATAAGGAAAAAGGGCCGCGACCCGTGTACAGAAGCCAACTCTAGTAACCAAAGGTGCCGCAACCTATGTCCTATACGTTTTAAGGATCCATAGCATTATTTAGAAGGATGTAGCCATTAACAGATTAGACGGTACTCAAATGTGCCGTGGATGTCCAAGAACAGACTACAGCCTATGTGAAAAAACCAAGTATATTATGGTGCTGCGAACTTAATCTATTATACAAGTTTATTCAATCAAGAAATCATTTTCAAATATAAAAGCAGTTGTGTTCAAGCATTCCAAGATGTACAGAAAAATCATTCATTAAAGCATTGAAGCAAGTAAAGGGGAAGAATAAAAAGCTAGAAGAAAATGAGGCGAAAATAAGGTGGCCGCAGCCTTGATAATATCAGTTAGATTACAGACAAGAGGGCCGCAACCACTAAAAAGAGTTGCAAAAAATTCAAAGAAGGTCCCAGCCCTAAGAATCGACATCATTGGCTTCATCCCCTTATTCCCCCTCCACAACCGTCATTGTCTCTTCATCCGCGGTAGCTACCTCAACCCCGGCCTTTAATCTGGCTTTCTCTTCAACCACGACCTTGAACTTAGATATGCATTCTTGATTCTCAGCATCACTAAGTCTCCAGGAAAGAACCTTCTCCTTAGTCTCAGGGAAGTTCTTTATGATTCTCTGCTTTAGCTCCTGGTAGCCGTGAGGGTAGGCCCTATTATTTATGAGGAAGAAATCTTTAGAGCCCTTAAATAACTCCACCGTACTGTCGATGGCTAGCTGAAGGGATTCACCATAATCTGCCTCCATCTTCTTCATTACACTACACCAAATTTGCCCATTTGTCAAGGTCATTGACCTTGACAAATTCACCTTGTCAAGGTCAATGACCGTGACATTTCGAGGCGAGACAACTTTTTTTGTCACGGTCGTGTCATGGTCATTGACCTTGACACAAAACTCGCGTTTTGTGTCACGGTCGTGTCAAGGTCAATGACCGTGACACGTTTGTCACGGTTTATAATCGTGACAAAGCCGTGACCCTTTTTAAAAAAATTGTCACGGTCAATGACCGTGACAAGCCCGTGACAAATGTTGTCAAGGACTTATCACGGTCAATGACCGCGACAATTCTGGGCAGAATTTAAAAAAAATCTGCTGGGCAGTATGGCCACCGCCACTGCCCAGCAGTATATTTGTACCTGTTATAGCAACGTTGTACCTGTTCCAAACATCATATATCCAACACAAACTAAAGATAATGCAAATATATATTCATGACAGTATAATCCAAATCTTCAAAGTAAAAATAATATACATGACGATATAATCCAAATATAATTAAAATGGACAAACTTAAAAATAATGTTACTACATGTCTTAGATAAAACTGAGGAGGTGAGTAGGCCACACGACATACGAATTGACGCACCCACTAATATACGTCGTGCCGCATTGTTCGCGCAACCACAATAGGGAGTTCTCCTTCGCGGGTATGACATGCATGACGAGCACCCTGGACTCCATCTCTTGAAGCACACGTCCATGGACTATTCCACCCTCGACGATGTTCGGGTCCCTCAACCCCCGCCCTATCCGCTGGCCATCAAATATGTCCAATATGAACACGCTCGGCCAACCAATTGTCGATAATGGTCTGTTGGATGGCGTCAAATAGGGAAGTGGATCGTCGAAGTACGAACGTGTCGGTGATGAAGCAGCGAGGTCCACATCCTCGTCATCCTGCGCCTCGTCCTCCCGTACCTCCTCCTCCACCGCCTTCTCCTTCCCTCTCCCTTTACCTTTCTCTTTACGGTCTCCACCCAACGTACGCTTCATGAATGCGTACATATCTTGGACCGTTGCCTCCAAACGGGACAGCTTCGCGTCGTGTGAATCCACCGTTCGAGCCAACCCGGTGTCGCTCGTCTCCAATCCGATGATCCTAGATTTGGCCACCCGCGAGCTCACTTCCCTTGTCCTCCCCTTGCGATTAGAGCCAAGCACTTGGCTGAGTGCGTCTGTGGACAAAGATGCCTTGTCGGCATCAGACTGCGACTCATGCACTTCCTTAAGCTTTGCCTGAAACGACAAAAAGCACATGATTAGTAAAATAAGTAAACTAAAAAATTATAACGTAATAAACAATAATTAAACTGTCGGATTACTTACAATCGTGGCCGCGACGCTCGGGGACACCTCCTTGTCCTTCCCCTTCTTCGTCCGAAGAGCCACATAAGTATCGAGCCTATGTGGCTTACCCCCTGGCCCACTCCCTACCCCTGAAATAAAATAAAGTAAAGTAAAATTAGTATCGGCCCCGCAAAGTAAAATAATATCCAATAATATATTTCTGTAGTTATAGCTAAATTAAATATTACCTTCATCCTATGCTCCACCTCAGCGTAAGAGGTCCGGCCGGAGTAGTGCACGTCCGTCTTTTTAGCCCGATTTTCCCTCCCCGATTGGCGAGATGCCAATTTTCGATCCTCGAGCTCATTGTCAATGAACTTTTGCCATTGTGCCAATGAGATTGGCTCCTTGGGCGGGACGGATCCGCGCCATTGTAAAGTGGTCTCTCGTGTTTTTCCAAAGTACCGTGTCCGCATATTTTTTTTCCACGTCTTGTGTTGCTCCCTCAACTGCTCCAAGACGGAATCGCGTAGCTTTGGATCCAAGTTGAATTGTTCCTGTCCAACAAATACAATGTTAGTTGCGAATAAATATAAATATAAATATAAATATAAATATAAATATAAATATAAATATAAATATAAATATAAATATAAATATAAATATAAATTGAAATTGAAATATTCATATAAATATTACCTGTAGTGCCGCCCAAACAGCTAACTTGAGCTCATACGGCACCTCCTTCCAACTCATAAACCCCGGGCCGATGACCGTCTTTAGCAGCTCGAGGGATCTCGCTAAAAGCTCCGACTTATTTTCGACGGTAATCCCAAATTTTCCATATTTGGGGAGCCTAGGGGCGGAGGAGCCCTTGTCGCCTCCGCTACCACCGAACCCAGACGACGACATCATCATAAACAGTATCATCATCTTCGCCCTAACATCTGAAGGAGACATTTTTGCTGTAAAAAAATGTTATTAGTACAGATAAAAAAAATGTTATTAGTACAGATAAAAAAATGTTCCGTCTATATTATAACGTATGTGTAAGTTCCGTCAATACCATTTCGTTTCAATTTTGTAATATTATGTTTTTTCCAAATATTTAAAGAGTTATTAAATGGTTGCCCCACCCCTTCCCCCTTCCCCCTCCCCCCGCCACACACACACGCACACCTACGCATACGCACACACACATATAATTTTTAGATTATGTATAGGAATTGAATTTTAATATTAATCCTTCATAAATCCCTTGAATACATGCATAAATTTGTAGAGATTGAAATTAAATTGCTTGAGATTGAATTTCTATGTTTCGGCATTATTTGAAAATACTTAATTACCCTTTGAAAACCTTTCATAACACACCTATGTATTAAATATGGGTTAGACCTCTTAGCTTGCTCAACCACCAATTTACACACTTACTTTACCTTTTATTTACATTATGGATATTAATCAATTCACACGTTTTTTGTCCACTTCAACCTTTACTGAAACATTTATTAATTCATTCAAGTTAGGTAAAATCACGCAAGTATCTAATACCAAGTTTTGACGAAACGGATCTCTAGAAAGAAAAACAAGCATTTCCAAATTAATATGCCCTCTTTCTTGTTTAGTGTCTCGTGAATTGATAGCATGATTTTAAAAATAGTATACAAAACTAGGTGAGATTTTAGAATTACACGTCGAAATAATACATGTTGTATAATAATAATAATACAAGTGCATGCTTTGCAATCAAAGGTATTTATCTTTATAAGGAAAAAATTATCTTAAAATGATTGGTAGGGAATGTCTATGAGGTGGATGATAATTTATTTGATATTTTATTTTATTTCTTTTGGTTAGGTTATTAAGACTTTATTTGAATTGATATCTTAGTAATTATTATTTAATATTTATTTTGAGCAATTATCTTATAGTATGATTATTATCCTAGAAACAATTCTAACATTCCATGAAGGAAAACTTTTATTGGATGGTTGAAAAGACAATAGTTCCAAATTTATTATATTCCATAACAATTTCATAGTTTCAATTCATTTTCATTTATTCTCTTAGTGCTACAACAATAATTTTCGTCCTCCACCACCCCCTCCCCACCCCCTCCCCCCCTCCACCACCCCCTCCCCCACCACACACCACCACACACACACACACACACCCCACCCCACCCCCTCCCCCACCACACACCACCACCACACACACACACACCCCACCCCACCCCACCCCCTGCCCCACCCCACACCACCACCACACACACACACACCCTGCCCCACCCCACCCCCTTCCCCACCACACACCACCACACACACACACACACACACACACACCCCACCCCACCCCACCCCACCCCATCCCCCACCACACACCACCACACACACACACACACACACACACACCACCCCACCCTCCACCACCCCCTCCCCCACCCTGCCCCACCCCGCCCCACCCTGCCCCACCCCCTGCCCCCCTCCACCACCCTGCCCCACCCCGCCCCACCCCCCACCCCCTGCCCCCCTCCATGCACACACATACACACATATATATATACACATACACAGATAAATATACACACAAATATATATATAAATGGAAGAGAGAGAGAGAGAGAAAATGGACCTGAAAGTAGAGAGAGAGAGAGAGAGAGAGAGAGAGAGAGAGAGCAGCGTCGAGAGAGAGAGAGAGATGGAGGGAACGACGCGGGAGGGAAAAAAGAAGGGGGATAGGGTTTTTGCTGCGAACATTGTCACGGTCGTGTCAAGGTCTTTGACCGTGACACGACTTGTCACGGTCATTGACCGTGACAAGTCCGTGACAAATTTACTTGCCACGGACTTGTCACGGACTTGTCACGGTCAAAGACCGTGACAAGTCGTTGTCAGGGTCGTGTCAAGGTCAATGACCGTGACACAAAACGCGTGTTTTTTTGTCACGGTCAATGACCTTGACAAGGCTGGCCGGCTGAAAGGTGACAATTTGCCCATTTTGGTGTAGTGTTACTACGGCGTGGGATTCGGTATCATGTGCAGACTTGACTTCCAACTCCTCGTACCTCCCTTGTAGGTTCATATTGGCCGCTTGAAGAGCCTCGACAGTAGACTGCTTCCCTGCGTCAAAAGATAAATTTCGTGCAGCCTCCAAATTAGCGGTGTGCACCCTCTTCGCTGCCTCTTTTAATTTATAAAGGGACTCGTACTTCCTCTTTTGAGCCACTATCACGTCCGCGACCTGAAAAGAGAAAGTTAAGGGCAAAGTATGGAATGAAAAATCAAATATGAGAAAACACAAGCACTTACCCTCAATAGACTATAGAGGCTGCAGTCCTCCTAATCATCATAGTCTTCTTCAACCAACTTGTCAAGGTTCACGGCGTCAAGGGCCCTTTTTATTCTTTGCGCAGCCTTCGCGGTAGTGTCCCATGAGGACTCAGGGTCAGGCTGTCTTAATTGTGGCCTCGGTCGACCCTCAGGGCCAGATTCGATGCGATACTGGGGAGGTGCCAAGTTTGCGTTACCGCAACTATAGGTGGCGATGGAGGAGAAGCTGATTGGAGGGGAGCATCTGACGTGGACAATAAACCCACCGTGGCCAGATTAGCTCCGATGTCATCGTCGAACTCGGTTTGGGGTTCAGGGGTAGCAAGGTTAGTTTTTTCTACGGCTAGATTTGGGGCCGCGGTAGGAGGATTTTGATCGCTAGAAGGGGCCGTGGCTGGTGCCTTGGTCTTGGACCTCTTCCTTTTCTTGCTCCTCGCAGTGTTATTTAGAGCGACTGCGTCCCCGTCCATCTCTTCCAGCTGCGCAGCCAACAGTTCCTAATCTACTTCCTCACCTGAAAAGGGAAAATAAACAGTAAATATTCAAAGACAATAAAAATTGTCGCGGATAAATATCTGATGATCATATTATTACCTCCTGCGGCCATATGAATGGACTTATTAGGAAAGAAACCTGCTTCGAATACAGTTGCAGATGTTACAAGGACATTGAACTTCTTTTCTTCAGCTGGAATGGCCGCTGCCTTGGCAAATCTTTTCTCTTGCCTCTCGTTCAGTTGCAAGTTGTCAAGAACTATAGAAAAACATTTCAAAGGTTAGTAGAGATTAATAAGCAACTACTAATAGGGGACGCGACAATAATCAAATTACCTAGTTTTGAGGGACAACCCCACTGCCGCGGCATTCGAAATGACTTCTCCCTCTCGTTCTCTTCTGGGTGAATCTCTAAGCCTTCTCCGAAGATATAGAAGTACTTCCTCTTCCAGTTCTTTACACTGGTTTGCCTCCTAGAGTATAGGGTATCGTCCTTTCCACGAACTGAGAAGTAGTAGTATATAACGAACTTCACGGAGTTTTCCTTGGGATGGTAGAAGTGAAAGAACTCCGCATGAGTAATGTCCATTTTGAATTGATTCTTACAAAGCAGGACCCCGACAAGGATGACCCTCCATCCATTGGGATCTAAATGGGCTGGTGCTAATTTCATGGTTTGAAAAATACGTCTAATGGGAACTGGAACTGGCAGCCGCATGCCGTAAAAAAAGGCATGCAATGGAAAGCAGACCCCATCATCGAAAAGTACCATGCACGGATGTTGGTTCGCGGCAGTGCTGAGCACATCAAATTTTTTAGAAACTCAAAGGCCTCAGCTACCTGGTCAACCCAGTCTTGGGTCATGATGCTGCGAATATCAAGCGCAGCTAGGGGTCTCTCAGCCCTCCCGGATGGACTAGTTGGGTTATCCCTAACTTCCGCGACATCATCTCCTACACCCAATGTATGATTACTTGAATTGTCTTCCTCTTCCATTGGCGTGGACTCAAAATCCTTCTTGCAGACAGAGTCTGCGGAGTCTGAGTCTAATACAACACAGTTGGGACAATCCTTCAGTTGGCAAGGACCTATTGACTTCAAAGGAAGCACGAAAGGAAGTTCAAGGGGATAAGCTCCGAAGTGTTTCGCCCAGAAACCTCTCAGAAATTCGTCTAGGTCAAAGTTCATATGGCTGTAGAAGTACCTAAAAAATAGAGTTCGCAGTTAGGCACCGCAGCTAGTATGGTTCGAAAAAGACTTTAAGAAGCCGCGACAAGATTAGTTATATGAATAGTGAATAGAAATGATCTACAAGATCAGCTAAATGAGAAGTGTGGGGTTTAAGAGACCTGAAAGACAATTATCACCGCGGCATATTGGTTTGATGGGGGTTATTTCTCAATCATAGTTACTAATGGGCTAAAACATTGCTGAACCTATTCATTAAACCTAAGAGAGTACCCTCAGAGTCTACCGGCCGCAGCCATCCCCTAAATCAGTAAGGGAGCTTATAGTGCTGCGGCTACTCACTGAAATAAGTTAGAACATCTTGAGGCAGTCATGAATCTATGGGCTTAACTTTCGCGGGATATGAATTGAAAGCCAAGGGATTATTCAGAGTCTACAGGCCGTATCCATCACCAAAATTACTAAAGGTATATCTACCACGCCGCGGACTCTCACTCAAACAGTTTAGTGCCTAAATGTCGATTCATTTAAGGATCGAAGACCTAGAATGCGAAGTGTGTGCTTAAAGAACATCAAGAACATCGAAGAACAGTTTAATGTCAGTATGATTCAAGGAAGTGGAGGAAAAATTATTTGATTTCGTATTATGAAGGTCGATTCAAGGAAATTTTGTAATAGTTACAACTATTTATCATGGATATATCTTTGATTCTTGGAAGTTGACAAATTATGCAAACAAAGCCCTAGATTCCTATCAGGCAACTGGGGTATTTTCATGAAGTTGCCAAAGTTCATGTAGTCAGCTATTTAAAAAGCTATTTAAAGCCCTAGATTCCTATTAAAGAAGAAGTACGAACTACAAAAGCTATTTAAAAGGATGATTGGTTAAAATATTACCTAGAAATGAAAAAGATGGCAATGATCAACCTTAAATCGCCTTGAACCACCACATACGACCTTGAAAGATCGCTGAAAAATGTAAGAGAAGGGAAGAACAGAGTTCAGCTTTCGATTTTCTCTTAAAGTTTTGGAAAACGTAATGAAGTCCACGACCTGAACAATTTATATAAGAGAGGGCGAAAGATGAATCGTCGCCTTATAAGTACCGCGGCACCTAAGAAGACTGAACTAAGCCGCAGTCCCAATCGAACTCTCTTAGCGCGGAAGGTATTTTGCTCTGCACATGCCTACATGCCGCAGCCTATCTCAACATAGGGCGCGCCCCTGCTGAACTCGGGGTGTGGCCCTACCGAATATAGGGGCACGACCCTCCTCATCGCAGGGCGCGACCCCCTCAACACGTAGCGGAACCACCCTGTACAGGTCGCAACACCTTTGTCTCTAGCCTATTATAGGATGCATCACTCACATTGCTTGCCTTACAACCTGCATCCCTACCTATTATAGCAACTTCAGATTTTACACACGTCATGTGCTCAAAGCACATGGGCATATCTCCTATAAATAGAGGACCACACCTCTAAATGGAGGATGTTTCTATTTCTATACACCTGGGGAAGACTCCACAAGACACGCTCTCTTTTCACAACCTCAACAGACAGTTTTGGGGTTACTCGTCTACATCGCTGCCACCTCTCCGGCACACCGGAATCCTCAATACCATCATGTACTCTCCTTTATTCTCATACTTGTATGCCTCTTTAGGCATGATTATATTGTATAATGCAACGCATATAATGAGAACGGAGCAACACAATGAATGTAGGCCTATTTTAGAGGCTGAACCACTCTATGTCTTATTTTTTCTCTATTTACTTGCTTTGCTTACTTATTACACACTTTACTCATGATTTGCTAATACGAGAACGACAAGTGGACGATTTCTCGTATCATCATGAGGTACATGGGCCCGTTTCCCATTATCTAGAGGATTGGGCCGGTGGCATACATATTAGGGTTGCCAAAGCACTTGAACCGTATTCATAATGTATTCCACAGCTCGTCGTTGAGACAATATCTTCGGAATGATATGGACCATACTCACATTGCGATATAGGAGATTGACTTACAGCCCGACAGCTCGTACGAGGAGAGACCAGTGGATATCCAGACCATAGGAAAAGGAAATTGAGATCGAAGGTAGTTCCACTTATACGGGTCCAGTGGGAGCATCATAATGTGGAGGAGTCCACTTGGGAGGGAGCGCGAGGCAGATATGCGCGAAAAATATCCAGATCTATTTGTACCAGGTATGCCTTATTTTCTGAATTTCGGGACAAAATTCCGTTATTAGGGGGGAAGTATGTAACACCCCGTATTTTTATGGATTTATTAAATTTAATTGAGAATCAATTTAATGTTAATTCAGAATTTTATTTTAAATATTTACTAGTGTGACGAGAGTTAGTAATTATTGGGAATTTGTTGAATATTACTAGATGAGTAAAGTAATATATAAGATTGATTTTATTAAAATTATCACGCGTGAATAAAATGGCAATTATGGAAATTTAAGTTGGGACGCGCCTGTGTCGTGTCGGAACTAAATTATTATTATAAAAGTGAATAAATTATAAGTCGCCCGTATGGTCGTTTTAAGTGCTCCAACGTGTCCGAAAGGGTCAAGATAGTCAGAAAAGTGTACCCGAGGGTTCAGTTTGGGTCTCGGGGCATTTTTAGGCCTAATTGGCATCTCGGGAGGGTATTATAGTCATTTTGTATTTTTGGGTAATTAAACCCACGAATTTCCCTAAGTTATATCAGCTATTAGAGGTTAGATTTAGGGTTAACAATCACAGAAACATAAGAACGACCATTAGAGAAGAAGGTAGGAAGCTTTCCAAGAAATCCAAGGCCAAGAACCCATTCGATTGCACCACCACCACCGCCAAAACATAGATCGTAAGATGAGGAACGCAACCATATCCTCATCACCATAAAATCATACATTAGAATCCCAGGCAAGTATCTATCTTGCTTTTCTTTTAGTTAATGTTACACCCATGTTAGAATATGATTGTTAAACACATGTTTCATGGAAGAATTTAATGATTTAGAGAATTAAATCACATGTTTTAGAGGAAATAGATATATTCTGGAAATCCCAATCACGTGTAGAGGATTACCCATGAAATTGTATGGGTTTAGAAGCAAGAAATCTGGAAAAGAATTTGAAGAATGGAAATTTTATGAAAAATTAGGGTTCTTGAATATTATGATGTTTTACCCCATTACTTCAGTACCCTTGATGAATTTGTACTTGCTTCACATAGGAAATCATGTATATAGTTATATATGGCCATTACTAATGTTGTTTGGGAGTTTGGAGATCGTTAATGGAGTTTTGGTTGAGGTTGGAGAAGAAAATACGTAGTTAACAATGGCAGAATTCGGAATAACTTCTTGATCGATCGATCGATCCAAGAGTATCAATCGATCGACCCCTTTCCTCGATCGATCGACCCCTCCTGAAAAACTGCATATTTTTCTCCTTTTTGTTTAATCCGTGTAAAATACATAGGAACCCTTGAATATCATTTACATAGTATAATGGGTCATGAAGAGGACCAGTAGGGTCTAAGTAGACTCCGTTGAGTGAAATTTAATATGGGATGAAATTTTGGGTTAACGGGGTGGGGGGTTTAGTCACACGTTGGAAATATTCCGTATGTTCACCAAAGGATTTAGAGACTCATGAAAGACTTAGACCAGAAGGTTAGAGAGGATGTACCTACTGAAATTATATTTTAGTAAGAAGGAATACTTCGAGAGATGAGAAGTAAGTACGAAATAAATTATAAGTGAGAATAAAAGAGTTGGATCCGTTATGCGAGATAATTGAGTAAAATTGTGCTAAGAACGGATAATAATAATTATGGGTCGTGGGCGAACCTAATTTGGAAAATGTGAATATCTATATATATGACCGTGTGACTGTGTACATATATTAAGTATTATACTTGTGAATAATCATACCCACGCTACTTGCTATCACGGAGGTTGCCGCGCCGGGACAGTACTATCTCGATGGGACCTTTATGGGGGATATTAACTTGTATCCTAGAACATACGATTCCTTGGTACATGCTATCTGAGAATGATAGTCAGATGGTCCTAAGATACGTGAAGGGTATGTGCTGACCTCTTAGTGACTTGGAACTATGCTTCGCCTCCATTTTGTGTGTATGGTGTTAATACAGTTCGAGAGTGTTTCTCAACTAGTATTTCCCTTAGTACGAGTGATACGGGGACTTGATAGCAGAGTATGCCAGCACCATAGATTTTATGTGGGGTGCCGATAGTGTATATATATATATATATTATATGAGTGATTAATATATATATATACTCTTATATGGAAACTTTCTACTATGCGTATAAGTAGTTAAGTAATGAATAAATGCTCCAACTTTATAATAAGTGCTCGGGAACTTTGTAACGGTACTGAGTTGCTCTAAGTAACGTAATAAATCTTGAACAGATTGATTTAGTTTGAACTAAATATCATAAACTTTTTGGTTTTCGGGATAAAACTTTATGGAGAAATAAGTTAGATAGACTTATGAGTTGAGTAGTACGATAGGCGTGCACACTAAATGAGAGGTGAGAATTCTCAAGAGAGTGACGCATACTAACATGGTTGTCACATTTGTCGGTAAGCCTTTTAAATACTTTCTAAATTATTTTAAAATTATTTTACACTCGGGCTCTGACCCGTTTCCTGTTATTTCTCTTTCTCTTGTATATATATGTATGTATTACAGGTGCCCAGCCACAGGGGCGTCATACATAGATTCTTTGGACTGGACGTGTTGCAGCTTTTGTGGGAGTTGCAGGCCCTTGTTTTAGATGACCTCTTCATTGATTCTGTTCTTGTTTTAGTTCTTCTTAGTTAGGCCATGTGTCGCCCGTTCTCTTATTCCGTTTGGATTTGTCAGAGATTTATGTTTATTTACATTTCCAGTATTTAGTACTCTTTGGGAGTTAACTCTTGTCTGGATGATTTCGTTTATAGTTCTTAAACTTGGTTTGGTTTATCTAGATGGTTTAATTCTTCTGTGTTAATTGTCATCCTTAGTATTCACGTGATTCTTAAACTTCTTGTTTATTACAAAGGTTTTCATATTGGAATTTAATGAAATGAAAAAAAGACTTTAAATTGTTTTGACACTTAGCTTAACTATTTAAGGTGTTTAATTTGGTAATTTTTATTTTGCGACCGTGATGCTAAGAATGAACCAACCGTTCACCTTGATATTTAATTTAATAAAGGACTGATCACCCGGTATTTAATTAGGCGGGGTGTCACACCATGCTAATAAAACATCCACACAGTTTATATATACAAAATTGAAATGAAATAAATAAAAAACCGAATACTCGGTTTAACATAATACAACCAAATCGAAAAGCCGAAAATCAAAATGCGGTAAAAGAATAACTGAATACAATTGGGCTATCGGCCCGAATGTTTCTACAGTACCTCCTATCTAGATGACAAGGATAGAAGCGTTTACGGTAAACCTGTATGCATCCACAGCTGCTGATGCAAATGTCTGACTCGAAGGAATCATCATCCAGGCGTCCATGTGTATGGACACCTATATATATATGTATATATATATATATATATATATATAGAAAAAGAGAGGAAAAATAGATAAACGGGTTAGATCCCGAGTTGTGAAAATATTTTGCAAGTGCATAAATGCTATATTTTAAAGATATGCTTTACCTCATATTTAAATTAGTATCGCACTCCCATGAGATACCCCTCACCCCTCTTCTAATAGTGCACACCTATCGCATACCTATTAAATAACCTATTTAAGCTACCCTGCCTAACGAATCCGTTCCACTTAAATCTCTAAAAATCCTAATTAACCCGAGTACTAGGGGATAAACTTCTCCCCATTCCCAACACTGCGCTACGTTCGTGCGTGGGGTGTCCCACGAAGCGAAATCAAAATAAGGAACCCTCCCGATACATTACTACCTGGCAATGTTGATCGTCGAGATCCATTAGGCCCTCAGCACACAACGGATATATATAACTCATATATATATACACACACATACATATAATACTCATTTTAATATACAAATTACAATTTAAGTCCGGATAAAATCTCCCAGAATGAGAATAAATCCTTATTTATTTTTTTCTTTACACTAGTTAAAGATATATGATATATTGTCTTCAAACACAGGTAATATACTATACACAACAACTATAATAACCATCTCACCGATCTATAACTCGAGGATGTAGTCTCTCAATGCTATCATCTTCCAGGGAATTACTCATATACCATCCTGGGTACCAGCGGTCGGACTCTCACACCGACTTGGTAAAAACCAAATCACAACGTATGGGAAGCGGTCATAGTTACTCCCCGGAAATGTGAACGAAACATACCCACCAAGTCTCACCCCTAATAAAAATCACACAATATAAAATGGACGCTCTAGCTAGGGGCCTTACCCACATCGCGCAACTTCCCATGATAGCATTAGAGGGGGTATGCTTCACATAAATATACCTTTCACACACAGATATATATTTATTCATAACATCACATATATATACTTTAACAACTTCCGTATATATATTTATAATATCGCTTCCCAATATATATATTGCTATAATTGCCAAACTCTCAAAGCAATAGCCAATAATCCTGAATGTTCCCATTCGTAATAGTATATAAGTATTCGAAAACTTAAAATACTAAACCGATAAGTATTTTCTCTCTTGAAATATGACTCGCACCTTAATCACGTTTAAGGATTTATATGTATTCTCCAACTATACCAATTCATACTAATTAAATAAGTGTATTCTCAACTTATTTGAGTCCCATATGTATCGCATTACCTATACTAATAGTCGTCAATAGACGTCTCGAATAACCGCTCAATCATCCTAAGCCTATATCCCAAATTCCATCCTAGTCGCCTCGTAGGATTTACTCAATCATAATCGGTATATTATTACATTTTCTACGCGCACAATTATATATGCCTAATTGCCCGCCAAAACTTCACGTAGAAATATTCATCCCCGAACACTCTTAAATTAGTAAGCCCTGAATCTTGCCTTCAAATAACCCAAGGTCTTACGCCTCACTCAAATCACAATTTATAAATCCCCATACTATTTTTAGGAATTCCAAATATCTAATTCCACAATTTATTTTCCTCAAACCATACATTAGGTGCCACTCCTAGTCTAAATAAATTCCCTTAAATGACTAGGAATATATTCCCCTATTTGGATATTTATTTCCTCAAATAAACAAGCTAGGATTAATTAACTTGGGAATTTATCCCATTTAAACTTAACTACCTGAAATTGCCAAAAATCCTGAAGGCTGTCGATCGATCGATCGATCAGGGCGGCTTCTTATCCGAGAAGCTGTTTCGTCCATTAAAGCTTATCCCAAACTTTCATATCCTATCCTAACATCCTCCAACCTCAACCAACTATATATACTCAAATAAAATAGGTTCTGATCATCCTAGAACCAAGAATCAATAACAAGTTTCAATTAATTTCTAAGTTTCTTAAATCGATTATTGTCCGGGGTTTACTCGTTAATCTTCCGAAAAACCCGTTTTGATTCATGAAAAACCCAACCCAAAACTCTTTATAGTTTTATACACCAACTACAATATGAAATTTTATTCTTAAAGGAATAAAGCAAGTAAACACTTGTCTCGTGGATAAAATCCGACGACCGCGAGCCGAATCTCCTTTTCTCTCCTCTTTTCTCTCTTCCTTCCTTCCCTTCTTCTTTTATCTATTTTCTTTGTTTTCCCTCACTCTCCCATGCCTTTATAAGGGAGAAATAAGGGTTTGTCCCTTAGAAACCCAAAAATGACTCGTTTACTCAATTGCGAGTCCCTATTAGTCCAAAAATTCTCGGAACCCAAACACTACTCCCAGATACTCTATTACGACTATCTCGGCCATTCTAAAATCAACCGCTCACTCGAAATCTCCATCCGAGTAACTTAATTGCAATTCTCTAATTAAACCCAACACATCTTGATACGGGTCTTCCCTTTAAAATATTATTCTTTGTCGCTTTACTCAACTGCGACATGTAATAAAAATAATCCGACTTATAATCACATCTAAAGAAAATGAGCCTATAATCGCCGCTCTAACGTTTCAAAAAGCCGATACTCTCACTAACACTCTAAGCATTCGTTAGTCTATAAGAGGCATCTAATTTACCTCAAAAAGGAAATTTCACTAAGACTTGACTACTCCCGTTAGGCTTCTCTCTTATCTTAGGTGTGCTAGATCTTATTGCTCAAATATAATTGGATCATTGCGTACCTCCTATGACGTTCCATCCAACCCATTCCAATTCCACTTATACTGCCTCGCGGCATAGTCTTTAGCTTTGTATACTACGCCCCTATCCATTTTTGGCGGTATATAAAATCAACTTATCGAGGTGCCCATAAACCTTTTTAATCCATGCCTATTTGCACCATTACTGCAAACGTCACAGATGTAACGCTCTTTCTAAAAATGGGCATCACTTCCTCGGCCTGGTACGAACATCTGGGTTTTTTCATTAACCCGAAAATTTGAAATTCAATTCTTCCTATACATGGAAATCCAATCATTCTTAAAGTCAACCCACGAATCTTCTCGTGGTTAACTCACAACAATCTCCTTATATCGGCGCCACTAGTCCTTCTGGCCTTACTTCCCAATAACTCTACGATCGATGTGTTTTCCTACCCATGTGCAATGAGTACTATCCTAACTATACCCCTAGTGCCCAAGACCTATCTCAATTTCTGACATTCGCCCAGTTTCATGCGTGGGACGTCTCGCAAAGAGAAATTTAGACAAGGAACCCTCCCATTACACTACTTCCTCTCATCGTCGATCATCGAGATATAAGGGCCTAAGGCACACCAGCGGGACGTTCTAAATCCTACCTAGCTATCTTACTAACGTATTTCTACCACTATGTCCTTCCATCTTAGCGAACGGGAAAGTCTAACTAATAGGGGCGCCTCCTCTCTGCAAAAGCGTTACGAACATCATACCCAAAACATACTACTTCCAAAACTTGAAAACTTAATTCTGTTTCCTTTACTTTACCTCACCCATATACTTGCGGTGAGAGAACCATTTTAGTGATTTTCCATAACACTTCTATCTCCATAAGCATCCAATCATCACACGGCTCTCAGTCTATAGTGTTTTTTCCACACTATGTAACTTATCATCAAAACTAATAACCTTGCATATCGTAACATCTCGCCACTCCCGATGTTGTTAAGGTTCATGAGTGGAGAATCTCGCAAGTAAAATCCAAATAAGAAACCCCTTCTATACACTACTACTTAACTTTGTCGATCGTGGAGGTCCGTTAGTTTCAAATATGCCACTGGGATAATCCCATCCCACCTATTAACCAAATGTGGTCAGAACTCCTACTTCTTTCCAGGAGCCATACCACAAGTCACTTGCACTAACACTAATTCCTTAGGACAAACAATAATGAGCTTAGACTCACAACTTAATAATAAATCTTGCATATCTTAAATCATATCTATAAGGTCGCCACACACTCACATCATGATAATGAAACATCTACTCATCGAAGTTTCATCTAGACGCATAATAAAGTCGAGCTCAACATGTATCCAGGTGAGATATAGCAATAACAACCAGTTCCACCCTGGAACCGCGAATACGATAGCCTTGCAATCATTAGCCTGCTATCGCTCCGATCAACTAAAGACATATCATACTCTGAATAATACCATACTCATATAACACATACAAAACGAGCAGTACAAACCAAATATAAGCTCAAAATTCGAACACCCGTTTTCATAACGAATGAAGAAAATTGAGCCCCGTTATCGCAAAAAAAATATATAGATACACACTATAAAATGTTACCGATATTACCAGTAAACTCGAATCACACATGAATCTAGGGCTATTAAAATACGGTGACTAAATCTTGTCACACAGAATATACCTCCTTCAACCGAGGTGAAACTCATAACAACATTCTTGCTAATTACCTTGGCTACTCCAAATGGTTCCTAGACATGGTACACTTGCCCTAACTGAACCAACAATACTTTAATCAATGCCCTATCTAGGCACCCTACTCTTGTCCTTTAACTTCTACTGGCAAGGACTAACCGTGTGGTTCTACACTCCACATTGCAACATTACCCATTTCTGACCACACTTACCATGTTAAGGTTATCAGTATCTCAGACTTTATAGCCTTGATCCTGATGATCACCTTCATAGTCCCCTTAGCTTCTTCGTCAAAAGAAAACTCCACTACTAGCCTCAACAACCCTATTTCAACGGATTCCCCGGGTGGATGTCCACCAAAGGGGTTCCACGAACACAACTTCTCCATAAGTGTTAGCAACACTTACTAGTGAACCTATCATTCCTCCGAAGGACTCTCTCTTCATTGTATCTACCTTAATTTAGCACAAAGTTCACTTCTCCATGTAATTCTTTATTCACTGTCAGCCTCTAACCGATCCTTATGTGAATATCCCAAAAACTACATTATTTTCGTTCCTGTTAAATCAAAGGAACTAATGGTTAAATCCATCCGTAAGATCCCCTTATGAGCAAAACATCCTGCTTCCTTAAACATGGTGACTACCATTCCCACTTTTCCTCAAATTTTCACATGTGGATATTTCCACACCCTGCTCTAGGCCAAAGCTTCTGAGCCTTTCACTTCCACTGAATCACATCGCACTTACTCCGTATAACTTAAACTTCAACGTATCGTCCTTATCGAAGAACTTTTTGAACCTTTTCCCAATTTAACTTCACTAGGTAATTCAAGTTTAGCACCACTCTCTACTGCAGTGGTACTTGAATAATTATAACTACTATTCTTTAGTAGTGGTTGCAGCGATCCATAAAAATGCCACAAAGGGAGTGACCTCAACTGCGGCCCTAGTCTCCGACTTCAACTACCCGCTCCAAATAAGTCCCGCCTTCTCCTGCCCTCATCACAGCCTTCCCTGGTCGCCCTTCCTTGAGCAGCACACGAGTCTCGAATGAGCACACCAAAAGATTTACTATAATCTTACATAATAGTGGAAGAAAGAAATCTCACAAGAGGGATCAACAATCCTAATCCTAAGGCTCTATATCAAATCGAGAGCAATGTTGAAAGAATAGTACATCTGCACAGATTCCTAAGGACACTAGAACCTAATGCTCTGATACCATCTGTGACACCCCGCCTAATAAAATACCAGGAGATCAATCCTATACCAAATTAAAATAGGAGCATCAAATGGTTCATTCTTAGCATCATTGTCGAAAACCAATTTAATTACTAATAACCTATTAGGTTGGCGTCAAAATTTTACTTAACTAATATTTTTAAACAGACCATGCTAATAAAACATCCACATAGTTTATATATACAAAAATGAAATGAAATAAATAAATAACCGAACACTCGGTTTAACATAATACAACAAAATAGAAAAGTCGTAAATCAAAATGCGGTAAAAGAATAACTGAATATAATTGGGCTATCGGCCCGAATGTTTCTACAGTACCTCCTATCTAGATGACAAGGATAGAAGCATCTACGACAAACCTGCATGCATCCACAGCTGCTGCACAAACTTCTGACTCGAAGGAATCATCATCTAGGCGTCCCTGTGTCTGGACACCTATATATATATATATAGCAAAAGAGAGGAAAAATAGATAAATAGGTCAGAGCCCGAGTTGTGAAAATATTTTGCAAGTGCATAAATGCTATATTTTAAAAATATGCTTTACCTCATATTTAAATTAGTATCGCACTCCCATGAGATACCCCTCACCCATCTTCTAATAGTGGACACCTATCGCATACCTATTAAACAACATATTTAAGCTACCCTGCCTAACGAATCCGTTTCACCCAAATCTCTAAAAATGCTAATTAACCCGAGTACTAAGGGATAAACTTCTCTCCATTCTCAACACTGCGCTACGTTCGTGCGTGGGGTGTCTCGCAAAGCTAAACTCAAACAAGGAACCCCCCCGATACACTACTAACTGGCAATATTGATCGTCGAGATCCATTAGGCCCTCATCACACAACGGATATATATAACTCATATACATTGATATATATACATATAATACTCATTTTAATATTCAAATCACAATTTAAGTCCGGATAAAATTTCTCGGAACGAGAATAAATCCTTATTCATTTTTCTCTTTACACTAGTTAAAGATATATGATATATTGCCTTCATACACAAGTAATATACTATACACAACAAGTATAATAACCATCCCACCGAGCTATAACTCAAGGATGTAGTCTCTCAATGCTATCATCTTCTAGGGAATTACTCATATACCGTCCTGGGTACCAGCGGTCAGACTCTCACATCGACTTGGTAAAAACCAAATCACAACGTATGGGAAGCGGTCATAGTTCCTCCTTATAGAAAGAACTTTTCGGTGTATTTGTCATTGTTATAAAAGCTCATCTTAATCAAAACCTCAAATACCTATAAAATAAAACAAAGTCAAGTGTAGTGGTAAGTAAGGGTATCAGTCCACTTCCAAGGGGGTAAGCTAGATACAAACTCAAATGTAGTTCAATTTTTATTTTCTTTTTGTGCTTTTTCACTTTTCTAATTTTTTTTGCTTTTTCAAATATTAAAAAAAATGGGTGAGGTGATGATTTAAACTAAACTAAACTAAATGTGGGATGAAAACAACTAACTAGAAAGTTACTAAAATGAAAAATAAAGTCTAAACTAAAAATAAGAGATAAATGAGGTAAATAATTGTGAGAACAATCAAGGAATGAGATTATACCACAAATTTTAGCTATTTTAATTAATTAATTGAATTTTCCCAAATTAATATCAAAATTATAAATCAACTCTCGTTGCAAATGTAATTTTAATAGTAACATTTTAGAAAATTAAGTTTAATACCCCACTACTCTAGAAAAATAGATATACACTCCTTTTAATTAATCACCCGCTAGGATCAATCAATTAAAATTTATGTAAATCTTAACAAATAAATTTAGAGTTGAAATTCAAGTTACAATACCCCACTTAAGAAACCCCTATCTCTAGTTCGAATCTAAAATGGGTATTATCACTAGAATTTCGATTTTCTCTCAAAAATCATTTACCCTCTCTCGAGGCTTAAATTTAAGGGCGAGGGATCAAAATTAATATTAAAAGGGACTTTTCAAGTAATCAAACAAATTAAACTAAAATAACATCAAATAAGGGTTTTACCCCACCCCTTGAAAGGGGATTTAGCCTAACATGATATGAAATATGACAAATTAATAATCAAAGGCATAAAATAAATGAGAAGAGAAAAGAACAATCAAACCCCAATCTCTTGATGCTTAATTGATCTTCAATCCATGAGTTGAAATTCACATCCCTTAATTTGAATGTTTCAAACACAATTACATCAAGAATCTCACTCAATTTAATCCTCACAACAATTTATTTTCTCCTCACTATCTAAAAAAAATAATAATAAAAATTCTAATCTAAAAACCTACACTAAAATGGTATTTTCTCTCTCTACAAATTCCTATCTCTAAAAGCTCCTATCTAAAAAACTTTCATTGAATCTAAACTATAAATTACAAAATAAAAATAAAAAGGATAGTGGATGAATTCATAATGGACAATTAAATAATAAAAGAGATTTGCTAAAAATGTAAATCCTAACATTATAAAATTGTACATTAGAACTCACCCAAAGAATTAAATTCTAGATCATTAATTTATATTGAGATAATTGCTAAAAATGCAAAATCTCAACATAAAGGAATGGATTGGAATTTACCTCCCATAAGGGATAAATCCAACTACATCAATCTATTTTGAAATAATTGCTAAAAATACAAAAAATCATAATAGAGGGGTGGGGTGAAATTTATCCTGGAGATAATTTTCACTACACACCTCTATATTGAGTTATTTGCTAAAAATACAAATACTCAACATAGAGGGGTGGAGAGAATTTTATCACACCAAACTTAAAACTAATTTTGAGATCTCCTTGAAAATGGCCCGTCTTCAATTTATATGGTGCACATGGAGGGTAGGGGTATATTGGATAATTGATATGAGTGTGCATGGAAATGGTAAGAGGAGCATGTGGGTTGAGAGGATACAAAAATCTGATATGGGTGAGGGTATTTATGGGAAGTTGGGTTAGAATTGGTAGTTGGGGGTAAAATGGGTATTGGGTTTAAAGTTAGTTAAAAGACATGTGGGTTTTATTTTATTTGGCTTTAGTTTGGTTTTGGTTGTCTTGGGATAGCAGGTAGAAATCGTTTTTGGTCTTTGGCTTGGGAAGGGTTAAAAGGCTTTTGAGAATAAATGGGTTTGGACTTGTTGAAATGGGTATGGGTCGGTCAAGGTTGGGAGCAGGGGTGTCGTCGGATTGTGGCTGGTGGCGGGAGGTGGCTCTACCGGCGCCGGGTTTGGGGTTCCGTCAACGGCCGATTATAGCGGGTTGTTTTCGCGGGCAGGGGTTTCGGGTTATGGAGGTATGTCCATGGGGAGAGAGAGATCGGGTTGGATATGGTTGAGCAGCGGGGTAAGGCTCGCCGGTGCTGACAACGACGTCAGTAGTGGGGGGTTGAAGGCAGCGGTTTGGATAGGGCGGCGCCGGAGGTTAAGAGAGAGAGAGAGGGGTATTGGTGGTATAAGGGTGGTTTAGAGGGAGAGAGAGAAAAAATGATGTTGGGTTTGATGTTTGTTAATGGAGGGAGATGAGAGAGAAGGTGAGAGGTTGAAGATGGGTTTTGGTGGGATTGTGTGGGTGAGGGTGTAGGGGAGTTAGGTGAGAGAGAGAAGGTGAGGGGGTGTGATGTGGAAGATGAAGTGGAAGAGGTTTGTGTGGGTGTGGGTGTATGGGAAGATGGGTGTGGATTAGGGTGTATGATAGATTAGTTGGGTTTGAGTGGGTTTAGTTTAAGTGTAATGGAATGTAGGTTATGTGTGTGTGTGTTTAATTTGGACACCTAAAATAATAAAGACTCAATTAAAATTAATAAAACTAAAACTAAAAAATAAAATCTAATTAAAAATAAAAGAAACTAAAAAAAAAAAATATAATTATTAAAACTAAAAAAATAAAATCCCCGGCTTATATAAAAACAAAAGAAATAAAAACTTAAATCTAAATGAAAATTAAATTCCTAAAAAATATAAAATCTAAAAATAAACTCCTAAAAACTAATCCTAATAAAATAAGACTACACTAAAAACTAATAAAATAAAATTATAATAATAAAATAAAATAAAACCTAGAAAATACTAAATAAATCTAAAATAAATCCTAAAAATAAAAATGACTCAAACTAAAAATCTAAAAAATGATAAAAAGAAACAAACAAAACACACACAGGGTTTAGGGTAGGTTTAGGTTAGGCTTAGGCTCAGGTAGGGTCAGGGAATTGGGTATTTAGCTCCATTTTAATTGCAAATTTCCTGAAAATATAGCTTTTGACACCGCAACTGCAATTAAGACTGCATATTGAACAATTAAGCGCATAGGACCCAAATTGTCGAGAATTAGCAACTAAAGTACGTTTATTCGGGGTATAAAATGTATAGTTTTGGGTGCTTATCACCTCCCCGGAAATGAGAACGAAACATACCCACCACGTCTCACCCCTAATAAAAATCACACAATATAAAATGGACGCTATGACATGGGGAATATACGCTCCCTGCTCTTCAAGCCAGGGGCCTCACCCACATCGCGCAACTTCTCATGATAGCATTAGAGGGGGTATGCTTCACATAAATATACCATTCACACACATATATATATTTATTCGTAACATCACATATATACTTTAACAACTTCCATATATATATATATATATATATATATATAATATCACTTCCCAATATATATATATGGCTATAATTGCCAAACTCTCATAGCGATAGCTAATAATCCCGAATGTTCCCATTCTTAATAGTATATAAGTATTCGCAAACTTAAAATACTAAACCGATAAGTATTCTCTCACTTGAAATATGACTCGCACCTTAATCACGTTTAAGGATTTATATGTATTCTCCAACTATACCAATTCATACTAATTAAATAAGTATATTCTCAACTTATTTGAGTCCCATAGGTATCGCATTACCTATACTAATAGTCGTCAATAGACGTCTCGGATAGCCGCTCAATCATCCTAAGCCTATATCCCAAATTCCATCCTAGTCGCCTCGTAGGATTTACTCAACCATAATCGGTATATAATTATGTTTTCTACGCGCACAATTATATATGCCTAATTGCCCGCCGAAACTTCTCCGAGAAATATTCATCTCCAAACACTCTTAAATTAGTAAGCCCTGAATCTTGCCTTCAAATAACCCAAGGTCTTACGCCTCACTCAAATCACAATTTATAAATCCCCATACTATTTTTAGGAATTCCAAATATCTAATTCCACAATTTATTTTCCTCAAACCATACATTAGGTGCCACTCCTAGTCTAAATAAATTCCCTTAAATGACTAGGAATATATTGCCCTATTTGTATATTTATTTCCTCAAATAAACAAGCTAGGATTAATTAACTTGGGAATTTATCCCATATAAACTTAACTAGTCGAAATTGCCAAAAATCCTGAAGGCTGTCGATCGATCGATCAGGGAAGATTCTTATTCGAGAAGCTGTTTCGGTCATTAAAGCTTATCCCAAACTTTCATCTCCTATCCTAACATCCTCCAACCTCAACCAACTATATATACTCAAAGAAAATAAGTTCTAATCATCCTAGAACCAAGAATCAACAACAGATTTCAATTAATTTTTAAGTTTCTTAAATCGATTATTGTCCGGGGTTTACTCATTAATCTTCCGAAAAACCCATTTTGATTCATGAAAAACCCAACCCAAAACTCTTTATATTTTTATACAACAACTACAACATGATATTTTATGATTAAAGGAATAAAGCAATTATCACTTGCCTCGTGGATAAAATTCGACGGCCTCGACCCGAATCCCGCGGATTTTGGCTGGAATCTCCTTTTCTCTCCTCTTTTCTCTCTTCCTTCCTTCCCTTATTCTTTTCTCTCTTTTCTTTCTTTTCCCTCACTCTCCCGTGCGTTTATAAGGGAAAAATAAGGGCTTGTCCATTAGAAACCCAAAAATGACTCGTTTACTCAATTGCGAGTCCCTATTAGTCCAAAAATTCTCGAAACTCATACACTACTCCCGGATACTCTATTCTGACTATCTCATCCATTCTAAAATCAACCGCACACTCAAAATCTCCATACAAGTCACTTAACTATAATTTACTAATTAAACCCAACACATCTCGATACGGGTCTTCCCTTTAAAATATTATTCTTTGTCGCTTTACTCAACCGCGACATGTAATAAAAATAATCCGACTTATTTACTTAGTCCCAAAAGTAAATGTAGTACGCATCGGAAATATTCTAACACTCATAAACTCCAAAATTTATTAATCAGAGAGATTCCTCAAATCTCCAAATTATGCCCATTTATGTAAATTAAATATCCCTAAAGTGCGGGGTATTACAGAAATTTGGTGAGCTGCTCATTTATTTCTTCTATAATGTTTCTAGTAATGACATCCATGAATTATGAGTTCATCTCCTTGTAGTCATCTTTCCATAGGGATTTAAAGTGTCTAATGACGGTATTTTCAATCTCCACTTTGGAATCCTCCCATTGATTACTAGAATTTTTAATTCTATTAATGGATAACTTTCTCCTGCTCGCCTTCACTAAATAATGAAAGAACTTTGTATTCAAATCCTCTTGTTACAGCCATTTCACTTTACACCTTTATTGCCAATAATTTTTTTCCCTTCTCAAAGCGTTGTTGAGGTTAGTCTTAAACTTTAACATCTCAGTTCCACTGGTTTGATTGGGATTCAACACAAACTCATGCTCTTTGATTATAAAAGAGTCTTCCAGATCTTTAACATGTTGGAAAATATTCTTGAAATGATCTTTATTCCACTCTTTCACCTTGTTTTCAACCTTTTTAACTTGAGTGCGAAGAGAGCCATAAGAGGGGCATTTATGTTTGAGGACCAAAAATCTTTCACAATGTCTCTCACATTTTAATCAATACACCACATATTTAGAAACTTAAAGGTCTTTGGGAAATCAACCAAATTAGTTTTAATAGACAAGAGCAAGGGGATATAGTCTGAGCAATTTCTGTGAAGCTGAGTGATGTTCGAGGAAGGAAAATCAAGTAACCATTGTTGATTGACTAACCCTATGTAAAACCTACAAAATATAGTCCCATAACTATATTGTTGGTCTAGGTAAATATTGAACCTTAATAACCCAAATCAAGGAGAGAGCAGTCTAACATCATATCATTGAAGATTTCTATGGCATGAAAATCTACCTGAGTACCACCTGACTTTTCTTCCTATAACCAACCAAGGCTATTGTGAAGAGTTTCTTGTTAGGTCTTCTAAACTATCCCATAACAACCTTTTATCCACTGTAGAGCATTTGGTGTACATAATCACCATAAAAATAGTTTTGTCCATGAATTGAATATCAACTTGTAGACACAATAGTTGATCTTCATTTTAAATTACATTAACTTCGATATCATTGTTCCATGAAAGCCATATCTTATTAGAGAAATTGAAGATGCTATTAGAAAATTGCCATTTCATTTGATATTTTCCAATAGTTTATTGAATCCACTTTAGGTTCAAGTAAGGCAATGGCTGATAAGTTTTCAATATTCTATTGATTCTTCTCTTTTTGGCCTTATTACCCACTCTTATCACATTCCAACAAAGGAAATTAATCACTGAGTAAGTAAAGAGTTATTTAGAGCATTGGTCTTACTAGAATATCTTGTAATCCTTTTGAAAAGAGGATCAAAATGAATTGGCTTAACTGGCTTATCTGAATTAAGGGACTTGGACTTCTCTTCTTGAATTGACATTTTCTTATCGAGCATAAGCTTTTTGATTGATCTTCTTTCTTCTTCTTCTTCTTCTTCTTCTTCTTGTTTCATTTTACCTCCATCTGAGAGGCAAAGTTTCTGAGTTCTTCCATAAGTGTCACTGCAATCTTTTTTTTTTTAATATCTGAATGAATTTCCTTATTATAAGCTTGATGTTTGACATAGTGGAGATCTGAAGCTCTTGGAGATAAATTACACTAGTCAATAATCATCATCTCATCATTTGAAATATCACATTGCTTGATCTTATTAATATTTTTTTGAATTTTCTCTTTAGGTTGGACATTTTTCATGATTGCCACTTTCCTATAAGTAATGTTCTTGGCTTTGGGTTGGTCCTCTTGATCTTCCATAATAACTTCTTGTAAACTCTGATCAACTGTTGTAGGCATTTATAAAGGCTCAGTACTTTCTTCTTCTTTTCTTGCTATTTTCTTGATCAACACCTTGTTATTTGTCTTATTGAAAATGCATTTAGCCTTACTGTTTCGCTTTGAAATACAAACAGAAAGAAGGAAGATTCTCATATGATATTATTGTGGGTACCTCTATTAAACATTGCAGCCCAGATAAGTAGACCGATTCAGTTCGACCCAAGGTGTGCATAACTAATTCAGTTATGACCCATCCAATCCCTAAAATCTCTCGAGAGATATTCTAGGAGTCATGGGCTAACGTGGAGGAGTCCAACATCCCCACTCTCTGAGAAACAACATGTATATATTAAACCCTCAGCCCGAGGCAAAGGGCATGCAATTGTAAACACTCCCTTGGAGTAAAGAGAAATAAAATACAGAGAGCACCACTGTGGACATAGGCCTTCTTACTGAACCACGTATATCTTGTGTTGTGTGTGATTGCAATTATTTTGAGTTCTTCATTAATTCTGGTGATCGCCTTTGCTTACTATTTTGTGTTGAGATTAATTGTCACCATAATTGGCGCCGTCTGTGGGAAAATTTTTATTTTCCTTTAAGAAAGCCTTTACCAATAAGAACTTGTAATGTCTAGTCACAGCAGCAATGCCCCTCAAGCAGGGGATATTCAAGAGCAACCTGCTCCTCGCAGGGTCAAATCTGAAGTTTAACGCTCAAATCCTAGGGCTCGCCTAGAGCAGCAAGCTTCAGAGGAAATTCAGGGACCAACCAGGTCCACACAGGTCTCCAGGCTAATCGACGCGTATGAGGCCAGGCTCCAAGAGCAAGAGGAGGCCACTCATGAGAAAGAAGTTGAGAACGCACGTCTCAAGAGAAAACTAGAGAAAATTAAGAGAGAAATCCATTATAGCACAATGCAATGTCATTATCGCACTCCCAGCCCTTAGATGAAAGGGTAGCGGACGCGAGGAAGGCTCCAAGAAGTTTGCGATGACTAGATTCAAGATCTACGATGGAAAGACTGATCCTATCGACCATGTTAGGCAGTACAGGCATGGCATGACCCTCTGGAACCATGAGAACGCATTGATGTGCCGAATTTTTCTGTCGAGCTTTCATGACATGGCCCAGAAGTGATTCGAGAAACTCCCTCACAGAGCTCTTCACCGCTCGCTTCTTTACTAGCAACTCCCATCTAAAGAGGACGGATGCTTTATTGACAATGAAGTAAATGCCCAAGGAGAGCCTCAGAGATACGCGAAGAGATATTGGGAGCTATTTAACGAGGTCGAGGACTGCTCGGAGTAGGTCGCCGTGGCATCCTTTAAGATTAATTTACCTAGCTCCTGCCTCTTGCACCAGTCCCTCACTAAGAAGGAGGCCACAACCATCGATGACTTAATGGCTCGTATTGAAAAATATGCCAAGGTTGAAGATGTGACCAATCTCAACGCAGGTGAAAATGGTTGCGCCAAGTTTACCGGCAAGGGCAACGATAAAGATGAGACTCAAAAGAAAGGAAGTAAAAATGGGGGAAGGAGTGGCCCTAAAAACAAGAATAAGAGCGATGCCCCGAAAGCATTCCAAGCAGTGAACACGGTTTTTAAGGAACTAATCTACAAGATTCTGGCAAAGATCAAGGACGAACCATTCTTCAAATGGCCTAGGAAGATGGGTGGAGAACCCTCAAAGAGAAATAATGCATTAAAATGTGCATTCCACAAGGAGGGCGGGCACAAAACCGAGCATTGCAAAGCTCTCAAATCTTACCTCGAAGAGCTACCCAAGCTGGGCACTTGAATGAGTTCGTAGAGAAAAAGGCAGAGAAGGTAGCTGCCAATGGAGATCGAAGACCCAATAACGTGCTCGAGGAGGACATCAGCCATGAGTTCGCTATTATTCATGGGACATCCGATCTAAAGAATATTTAAGGAAACACATCTCAGATGGAAGTCAAATAGCTTACTGCAGTAATGCAAGCTTTTCAAATCCATCCAGCCAAAACGCTGGCAGGAAAGTGTCGATGAGCAGATGACGTCGACTACAACAAGCACATTGTGTTCACGAAAGAAGACATAGTGGGAGTAAGGACCCCACATCATGATGCCCTAATCATTACACTCAGGATAGCTAACTACGATGTCGACAAATTGCTCGTTGACCAAGGTAGTTCTTCCGAAGTAATGTATCTCGACCTATTCAAAAAGTTAAAGTTAAGTGTCGCTACCTTAAAGGAAGCTACCGTCCCTTTAGTTGGATTCCCTGGAAAAATAACCATCCCCTTGGGAAAGATTGTACTACCTGTGAGGGAAAGAAACATCTCCAAGATGATCAAATTTTTGGTGGTCGACATTAACTCACCCTATCAGGTGATCCTTGGCAGAGGGTGGCTTCACGCGATGAAGGTCGTCCCCTCAACCTACCATTAGAAACTTAAACATGTGACTGAGCGAGGAGTAATGGAGATTCATGGGGACCATGAGATGGTGAGAAAGTGCTTCATAGCATCCATCCATCCCAAGCCAGAGAAGAAGGTTGAGAAAGTTACAAGCAAAGAAGAAGAGCAGGAGAGACTGATGCCCTCCAAATAGAAACTAAGGTATGGAAGACCAGGAGTGGAGGAGATCAGGATCCTCTCCTCCGAAAGAGTCATCGAGGACCCGAAAGAAGTCCCAGCCAGCAACAACTCAAGTGAAAGAAAATTCCTGATTGGAACCTCACTCACTGACAACGAGAAAAGGGAATTGATCACCCTACTCCTAGGTAACCTAGATGTCTTTGCATGGGAGCCTTATGAGCTGCTTGAGATAGATCCCAGTATCACTTGTCATCGATTGCACGTTGACCCAACATTCAAGCCAATTACGCAGAAAGCTCGACGTACTGCTCCAGAAAAAGCCAAAGCAGTGGAGAAGGAAGTTGAAAAACTACTGGATACAGGATCCATACGGGAAGTGCAGTTCCCCGAATGGTTATCCAACCCAGTAGTTATCCATAAGAGCAATGAAAAATGGATAGTCTGCATCGATTTCACCGATCTCAATAAGGCATGCCCTAAGGACAGCTTCCCCCTCCTAAAGATTGATCAGCTAGTGGATGCCACTGCAGCACATGAAAGAATGAGTTTTCTGGATGCATACTCCGAATATCACCAGATACCTCTGTATGAGACATATCAAGACAAAATAACATTCATAACCATAGTTGGGTTATATTTCTACAAGGTTATGCCCTTTAGGCTAAAGAACGCAGGAGCCACCTACCAACGGCTGGTCACCAAAATGTTCAAAAATCAAATGGGGAGCACTATGGAAGTCTACATTGATGACGTGCTCATCAAGAGAAATCTAAGGGAAGGCCAGCTCTCTGACCTATCAAGAACCTTAGAAATCCTCAGGAAGTACCAAATGAAGCTCAATGCAAATAAGTGCTCCTTCGGTGTCCAATTAGGAAAATTCCTTGGGTACTTGGTCAGCAAGAGAGGTATCGAGGCCAACCCAGATCAGATTGATGCCATAAATAGGGTGAAGAACCCCCGTACTATAAGAGACATTCATAAGCTCACAGGAATGTTCGTCGCCCTGAACCGATTCATCACAAAGTCCTCCGAAAGGTGCCAACCATTCTTCCAACTTTTGAAGAAAAATAAAGATATGGATTGGAATGAGGATTGCTTGAAGGCGCTAGAAGGACTCAAGGATTACCTCAGTACACCACCCTTGCTCATAATACCTCAAGAGAATGACTCTCTATACCTGTACCTCATTGTTTCCAGTTATGCTATAAGTTCTGCATTGGTATGCAAAAGAACGGGGATTTAACAACCAGTCTATTACGCGAGCAAAACTCTCTTGGATGCCGAACATCGATACCTACCACTAGAAAATCTCACCTTTGCCCTAGTGGTAGCCTCGAGGAAATTAAAACATTACTTCGAAGCCCACTCCATCATCGTCCTTACATCCCACCCCCTTAAGGCAGTCCTGCAAAAAGCAGATCTGTTCGGTAGACTATCAAAGTGGTCAGTCGTGCTCAGGAGATTTGACATCCAGTTTTAGCCAAGGAATGCCATCAAGGGACAAGTCCTTGCTGACTTCATCGCAGAATTTATAGGAGAACATCCTTGTGAACAACTGCAATTTATTGCTCAAAGGGATAACCCCTCGGTATAAAGTGCCTGACGACTGTTTGTTGATGGAGCCTCCAATTCTAAAGGGGCAGGAGTAGGCATCGTGCTGATTACCCATGAAGATGCAATCCTCGAGCAAGGAATCAGGCTTGGATTTGAATCCTCTAATAATGAAGCATAGTATGAAGCACTACAAAAGGCACACGCGCAGGGGGCAAAGTAACTCCAAGTGTTTGGCGACTCACAACTAGTTTCTAACCAGATAAGTGGTGACTTAAACGCTAGGGATGAGAGAATGGCAGCCTACGTCGCCACAACGAAGAAATTAATGGCTAACTTCGAACAGGTCACCGTCCAATAGTTTCCCATAGGACAAAACAACCTTGCTAATGCCCTAGCGACCTTGATCTCAGCGATCAATTCTGACTTGAAAAGAACAATTCCAATTGATTTCCTTACCCAGCCAAGTATCAACCAGATCGACGAACTGCCAAACATAGGTCATGTTCTCCAGATTGAAGGGATTATTTGAAAGATGGTGCCCTACCAAACGATAAGAAAACCGCTCATCAGATAAGAGTCAAAGCTTCTCGCTTACATTTATCTCCTGAGGGCATACTATATAAGAGATCTTTCACTGGTCCTTACCTCCAATGCGTTCACCCAAAGGATGTCGAGCAAGTTCTGCACGAGCTCCATGAGGGAATTTGTGGGAGTCATATTGGGGGTAGGTCGCTAGTTTTTTGAGCGATGAAGGAAGGCTACCGGTGGACGTACATGCATAAGGATTCTGGGATATATGTTCACAAGTGAAAAAAATGCCAACTTCACGCTCCTATGGTTCACCATCTAGCCAATGACCTAATGTCACTTACTAGCCCATGGCCTTTCGCCTAATGGGGAATGGACATCATATGCCCTCTTCCTACCGCTTTCGGTAATCGCAAGTATTTATTGGTCGCGACAGAATACTTCACCAAATGGATAGAGGCAGAGCCGCTGACAAACATTAGCGATGCGGATATGATAAGATTCATATGAAAGAACATTGTCACCCATTTTGGGATCCCTAGGACCATCATCACTGACAACGGAACCCAGTTCGAAAGTGGCCTCTCCCATGGTTTCTGTAACGACCACAGAATCAGGCACTATTTCAACTCTGTGGCATATTCTCAGAGCAATGGAAAAGGTGAAGCTTCTAACAAAATAGTGATTGATGGACTGCAGAAGTGATTGGAGCGAGCCAAAGGGGCATGGCCGAGAGAACTACCCCACATCCTATGGGTTATAGAACTACCCCACGGTGAGCAACCAGGGAAACACCATTCGCACTGACATATGGGATGGAGGCAATCATCCCCATGGAAGATGGCCTCCCCACCATGAGGTCCACCCTGGTCGACCAAGGTCAGAACGATGCATCATTGCTCACTGAACTTGACCTAGCTGAGGAACGAAGAGAGCTGACTCTAGTGAAACTATCAGGTTATCAGTAACAGCTAGCAAAACACTACAACAAAAAGGTCAATCCAAGAGAATTCCAAGTTGGGGACTACGTCCTAAGGAAAGTTCTTGGCAGCGTAGTAAAACCATCAAATGGTAAGCTAGGGCCGAACTGGGAGGGACCATTCAAGGTGATAAGAGACGACCTAGAAGGAGCCTATCACTTAGAAAGGCTAGAGGGCAGGAGGATACCTCGAGATTGGAATGCAGCCAATTTGAAGAAATTCCACTTCTAGTTTTTTGTGTTAAACTTTTAACCCAATGTTGAAATTTGTAATTCATTTATGATTAATAAAAATTGTTTAGCAGTGACAATCTATGAAGTGTTGATTTTTTCTCAAATACTTTATAATTCATGCAATGTTTCTAAGTTACAGGCTCTCCTCTTAACATATAAAAGAAGGGTATTACCCTCCTCAGATTTTCATCATCAAATACGAATAACCTCCTAGCATTGCCCCTAGCAATATATAAATCCCTACAGGGGACCCTTAGGCAGCTCGGCCAACCCAAGTTGGTCGTCAAATAATGTTTAGCTCAAAAAACCTACTCGGATAGAATATCCAACACCAGGTGTGTCCTCGCCATTGCCACACTTAGGCCTAAGGGAGTGTGACGACACACCCTAAAATTTAAAGTGAGGAAGAATGGTATCTTATAAGCATATTGGACTGGGGGGATACTCGCTCAACAAAATAACTTTCCCTATATCAAATCTAGTAGGTTAAGAAGAGCCCAAGATAGTTGAACAAGAAATCAGTGAATTAAAAAAATACACAACATATGTTTAGTCGACAAATTGCCCAAAACATAATTATTTTATTACATCATTATATATACAAAGAGTTACATGTGCGGAGTAAAATAAATCCTAATGAGGATTAGGTCTCCGAGTAAGATAGTCAGCCACTTGTGCTCTTCGACCATCATATGGGTGAGGAGCTAATCCCTCATCGACTTCATTTGAATTTGGTTACAGCAGCTGCCTTGGGATAGCATCTATGGGGACCCATTGATCATCCCTCCTGAATGGGTTCGACATCAAAGTTTAGGGGGAGATATCATGATGATACTAGAGGATAGAGTTCCTAGGGACCAGCAACTCCCTAAGAGCACTCAGCCATCTTCTAATAAAGGATAACTCTTCTACCTCCCCTAACTTCATTGGAGCATCAGTCCAACCCTGATCATAACCATAAACCCACACTCGTCGAGTACCTTTCTTGAACAGGTGTCTCAGTAAGGTAACATCTTTTTGAAGATCAGTAGCTATCACATACGCCAGGCAAACATCACCTCGGAGCTCGATAATCTCCCTAGCTGAACCACTATCATCAGTACCAGCTCATGATCCAGCCGACGAAGAGGAACCACATAAAACTCGAGGAGCAATGCTCAGCGCATTCTCCCTAAGTTGGGAGACTTCTCTCCTTAGAGAATTGTTCTCTTGCTGAAGTACCTCTCCAACTTGATTGACCTCGGAGGCATCCAGAAGTTTAGACTTCAGAGCATCCACTTCTTCTTGAATAGAAGCGCCGATTTCCCACATCTCCTGGAGCATTTCCTTCAGCTTGGAAACGATCTCTGACTGGTCCTTATACTCTTAATTCCTCGACCTAAGGGACTTCCAGATTCTTACGAAGGCACGGCGAACTTGATTGCTCATATCAGGGACAAGAATTTTTCCTAGTTGAGAGGAAGCAGGAATGTATTCCTCAACATCAATGAGCTACAAACCATATAAGCAGTAAGGAGCAAATAAATTAGTACACAAAAGTAAACAGAATTTTATTTCATTAAAAAGAAGTCCAAGTAAATCAGTAAGGGAAGTAAAGAACAACAAAAGTATAAAAAATACAAAAGTTCCTAAGAAGACTAGTTAGCGACCTCAGTCTGTTCTGAAGATGCTGGTTGCTTCCCCTTATCCGCAGCAGCTCCAGGCACTCCTCCTTCAGATGGAGCAGTCTCCATCCCCTGGTCAAGGGGAGCATCAACAACGGTGGTCAGCACAACTGGGGCATCTTCGTTGGTAGTAGGAAGAGGCGCCTCATCAACAATAAGCTTGGGACCGGGGTCTTGCTCATCAAAGAGGGAGGAATTAATATCCATCTCGACAGCAAGTAAGGCTTTATCCCAACCCTTCTTAAAGTTGGGATGACCAATATAGATAATCTGAGCCTCAGCATCTTAGTACACTGCGACCCACTCTGCATTGTACGAGCTCTCCATGAGGGTGGAAGCCTCAGATTCCACTTTCTCCACCTTCCCATCAAGAACCTGGTTCTCTTTAATGACCACTAGCTTTGTTGATGACCGAAGAGCAAGTCATAGGACTGCCTCAACTCCTGAAGCTCCTTGGTTGCCGCCTCTTTCTCTTTGTTGGCTTCGGTCAAGGCGAGATGAGAAGACTTTTGAGAAGTATTGGAAGTCTTCAAACTAGCATCCAGCTCGCTATTTCTCCTCGCCAGCTCATCACGGTTGCGGTAGAGGACAGTAAAATCAGACACGATCTGGAAAAAGAACAAAGAACGTTAGCAAAAGAGACATTAAAAGAAGCACTGCGAAAATAGATAAGAAAAAGATAGACATACCAAGGCTATCCCCTAGCTTGCCTTTAGGGATAACTGGTCAATACCTATCGATCTTTGGCGATCAGCCACCATAACCACTCTCTAGAACACCGCTGGAGCCAACTGGGGGGAGAGGGCAACAGAAGCCCCCTCAGCCAAGGAAGATAGCACCAAAGACTGCCCTATCTAGGGAAGGAAACGGGGTGAGTTTGGGTCGGGTTTCCTCCCCTAAACTTTACCCCGCCCCAACCCCGTTTACCCCACCCCCATCCCCGCCCCTGCCCCATTTAAAAACCCCATGGGGGGCCCGAACCCACCCCAAACCCATCCAATTTGTTTTTTGTTTTTTTACATAATTTTTTATATCCTATTAAAAATAACTATTTTATCTTAACATGTCGTGAAAATATAACTTTGGAACAACAAAGAAATCTGCATCATTTTTTTACCTTAATATTAAGAGAAATCTGTGTAAATAAAAAAAAAATGTGTAAATGAAAAATAAAAGGCAACATGATGAGCAAGTGATCTCTAATATCTGTAAACCCATTGTGAGTTTACAGAAAAAAGTATGTGCAATACTTTTTTAAATTTACAAACCCATCTATATAACCACTGTGAGGTTTTTAAGTTTACAAACCCATATTTATACCCAATGTGAGGTTTTTAATTTTATAAACATTGATTTAACATTTACTTGAGCAACTGATCTGAAAAAAAGGTAACACATTTCGTTGTTTACAAACCCACTATGATTTTTAAACAAAATTTGAAAAAAAAAAGGCCAAAAAAGGTAAATAGGTGGGTTCTTACCGGAGCAAAGGGAGATGGACTGAAAATAGCAGGAGACTGGATGAAAAATAGCAGACCGTCGTGAAGGGGAGACCAAAAATTAGCAGAGGGAGTAGAGAGAGAGAGAATAACGTGAGCGGCTGAGGTAAAATGTGAAACCCTAAGATTTTATTGTTTATATATATATATATATATATAAGGGCAAAATTGTAATAATACCTCTAAACGCGGAGGGTTTGGGGTTTTTACATACTAAACCCGACCCCGCCCCGAACCCGACGTTTTTTTTTATTTGAAACCCGCCCCCGAACTTGCCCTGTTTATTTATTCAAAATTGCCCCCATTAGGGTCGGGGTCGGGGTCGGATCGGGTCCCGTCAAAACCTGCCCCATTACCATCCCTAGCCCTACCTTGGTCCTCACTTCTTCCCTTCTTCTCTCTTCTTCTTCTTCCTCTCTTTTTCTCTTTTTCTCTCTCTCTCCTTCACCAACGCCTTCTCTCTCTTCTTCTTCTCCTGCTCATGAGCTACTCTTTGAAAATCAGTGGCAATATCCCCACCCCTAGATTTCTGTTTCTTCAACCTACGATCAAGTAGCACATTATCTTCATCATCATCTTGGATCAGATTTTTCCTGGGAGGAGCCATTATTTCCTCGCCAAAACTGTTCGAATCTTCTAAATCTTCCGAGGTAGAATCCTCTGAACCCTCCTTAGAACTGTAAGATTCCTCACTGCAGGAACTCTCCTCACTATGACCACCTTCAGATCCACCCCTATTATCTCCCTCATTTTCATCACTAGAGCTGCTCTCCTCCTCGTCCAACTGAATTGGGCCAGCAACAACCTCTTTTGTGGTATCTAGATGAGGAATGATCTCCACAGGATGAGCGATGAAGCTGGATCCAATATTCTTGTACTCCAAAAGAAATGCCACTGATCGAGGATGCTCACCGTCAGCTAAGTGTTTCCTGATCTTCCAAGCCTTGATCAGTTCAATAACTCGAATGTCGCAAAGAGAAGACTCTGTGTTCTTTATCTTCGCTGGAAAATATGAAGAGGGAAATATGAGAAAAATAGCACAATAACAGAAAATCCAAGGGCAGAACAAGGGCTATGCTTATTACCTATATATTCCTCCCTATAAAAGGGAATCTCAGGTCCCCTGTACCTCGCCCCTTTAGTTTGGGGAGGGAACTGGCAGTTTTTGGAAATCAACCCCTCGTGCTAGTAGTCTTTGTGGGAATCAAGTAGATTTACTACCAATACCCTATCAAGACTCCTAGCTTTGAGATAAAGGAGACCAGAACTTGTTCGAGAAAAAGAATAGCAATAGAAAATTTTAGCAAGACCTAGATTGGTGCCATAGAGTTGATTGATTCTATGTACACCATTTACAATTTTCCAGACATTTGGTGAGCACTGTGCAGGAACTATATAGAAGTAACTAAAAAATGCAAAAATAAGCGATTTGGGGGAAAAGTAAGACTCTCTGGGATAACAAAAGAACATGTATCCAGTGACCATCCTCGATGTCCCTGACATTACAAGGAACATGGGCATATTCAATGTCTACCCAGTTTGGAATATTGTAGAACTTCCTAAACTCAATTATAGACCTATTACCTATTTTTTCCATCAGAGAAGAGAAACCCTAGTATCGATAATGAAGAAATTCCAGCGAAAAAGAAAAGAGAAAGGGGTGTGAAGAACTTACGAAGCAAGAATCAGTTTGAGATGATGCAAGGCCACAAGCAAAGAAGATGGGAAGATAAAGAGTAAGCTTGAAGATGAAAAATGAGGCCTAGAAGTGAGGAAGCACAGTGAAGAAGTTGGAGAAATCTAGAGAACATAAAGAAGTTTGAAGCAACGTCTGGGAATGGCTTCTCCAAACCAACATAAACCCTCTCAATCATGACGCACAGGAAGCAAAGCAAATCTATCGCCTAAATCTACTCGAGAAGGAAACTTCTGTCCCAAAGTGCTATGAGATTCACAAAAATGCCACTAAGGCTATTATGTAAAATTATTGAGCCCAAATTGTGGCCCAAAAAGTTTAGGGGCAATTATGGGTACCTTGATTAAACATTCTGGCCCAGATAAGTAGCCCGATTCAGTTCGTCCCAAAGTCTAAAGGCCACATGCATAACTAATTTAGTTATGACCCATTCAACCCCAAAAATCTCTCAAGAGATATTCTAGGAGTTATGGGCTAATGTGGAGGAGTCCAACACACCCACTCTCCGAGAAACAACATGTATATATTAAACCGTCAGCCCGGGGCAAAGGGCATGCAATTGTAAACACTCCCCTGGAGTAAAGAGAAATAAAATACAGAGAGCACCACCGTGGACATATGCCTTCTTGCCGAACCACATATATCTTGTGTTTTGTGTGATTGCAATTATTTTGAGTTCTTTATTTATTCTGGTGATCACCTTTGCTTACTATTTTATGTTGAGATTAATTGTCACCACAGATATTAGTTGATAAAAGCCTTTGGATCCACAACCAATCCAAAATAATTTTTCTTTCTCCTCCAATAGATTAAGTTCACTGCATACTCTTGCTATGCTAGGTCTAGAGACTGCTGCTGTAGATGCATCCATCTTTAATGGTTCTCCCACAAGTTGAGAAATGGAATAAAGTGATGATTTTGCATAAAAATGAATGAGAAGGTTTTGTAAGAGTGATCTAAATGGGGACAATGGGTCTCTTTTCATCTAGGTTGAAGTAATCTATCCATTTAAAAGTGTGCATGGGAAACTTACCTACGCACCATTGATCTCGTAGCCATAACCTCACATAGTCTTCTTCATGATTGATCCTGATGAGGATATGTTTTAAATCCAAAAGTCCAATGCAATAGGCTGCCTTTAATGAGAAAGAGAGGAAAGTCTTACTTATTATATCTATTAATGACCTTTCATGTGAAAACTTACCCACAATGGAATGTTTAAAAGGAGTTGCCAAGACTGTAATGTTATCTTCAGAAAATAACATTGCTGGTTTAACTTTGTAGGAGGCTGGTTGATTAAGTTCAAGTTCATGAGTGGTGCTATTGACAAACACACTCGCAAATGATTTCGGCAAAGGGTTGGGGGGATCAGGAGGTTTGAGAGGGATTTTTGAGGCAGGTTTAGGAGGATTTTTGGCCATAGCAGTTAAGCTATCCCTAAGTCGCCTAAGAGAGAGAGAGAGATAGGGATCAGTTTCACTTGAATAATTTGGAATACCTTCTCTACGGGTTATGCACGAAAGTAAAGTAAGTGAAGAAGAGTGGCATCAAAATCGCTACCAGACGAACTTGTGCTCTTAGACGAAAGAAGGTTGAAAGCTCGATACACTACACCAAAACTAGCGAATTGTCACGGTAAAAAACCTTTCAAGGCAAACTTGTCACGGTAAAAAAACTTGACAAGTTTTGGGTGATAACTTTTTTGTCACGGACTTGTCACGATCAAAGTTTGTGTCAATACTGGGCAGATTTAAAAAAAACTGTTTGGCAGTATGGCCACTGCCACTGCCCAGGAGTATGTTTTAACTTGTTACAACAAATATAAGTTATATATCTCAAGCAATATTAATCCATTCATAATATCTAAAACCATACACATTAATTCAATCATTATCAAACAAAAATAACAAATAATATTCAATATTCATTACCAACAAATACAAATAAAATTATTACAAAAATTATCACGGGGTTAGGTTTTCAACAAGTCGAAGGAGGAAGGTAGGCCGCACTACAAACAAATTGAGACAACCATCAATAGTACAAACGCCTCACTGTTCGTCCAACCACAAGGATTAATTCTCTTTTTCGGGCACAATATGCGTGACACGAACCCTTGCCTCAATTGGTCGCAATGGACATTGATGCACCAAAGTACCAGGGTGTGTGTTGGGTCCCTCAACCCCTAGCTATGGGAGCTCCACCCCATGTGTCTATTATTTACACACTCGGCCAACCAAATGTTGATATAGTCCATTCGACATGGGTAAAGGCGACAAATGGATCATATGGAGACGAGTAGGTGGGTATCGGTGAGGGGTTGTGTATCAGTGGTGAGGGTGAGAAAGATGGAGCTCTGCCCCCCTCCTCTACCTATTTACCCTTTCCCTTACATGAGTTGGACCCTAATTTATGCTTCATGTAGTCGAGCTTATTATGGATCATTTACTTCAACCTTTCTAACTTCTCGTCGTGGGTGTCTACTTTATGACCCAACCCGATATTGCTCATCACAATCTGGGTGAGCCTAGACTTCCCCACTCGAGAGCTCACCCCCTTATTTTCTCCTTGTGATTCGGCCCGAGCACTTGGCTTAGTGCGTCCGTAGCCAAAGATTCCTTGTCGGCATCAGTCTGGGAGTTGTGCATTTCCTTAAATAAAAAGTATGTGATTACAATTAAAAAAGTTAATAAAAAAGTATGTAAGTAAAAGTACAACTTACAATTGTGGTTGCCACGCTCGGGGGATAACTCCTTGTTATTCCCCTTCTTTGTTTAAATTGCCACATAGGCATCAAGCCTATGTGGCCTACCCCCAGGGCCACTCCCCGTCTCCTGAAATAAAATAGTGCAAAATTAGTAAGCAGTGCAAAATAATGCTAAATTAGAATAATATAAAACTAAATTGAAAGAAAATTAAAAACTTACCATCTTGTGCTCCACCTCGGCATAAGATGTATGCCTGGAGTAGTGCACGTTGAACTTTTTGACCTGATTTGCCCTCCCCGATTGGCGAGAGGACAACTGCCTATTTGAGATCTCATTGTCGATAAATTGTTTCCAGCTTGACAATGATATTGGCTCTTTCGGCGGTACCATGTCCCTAAGCCTCATGTTGGACTCCCGTCCTGGCCAAAGTACCGTGCGTGCATGTTATTCTTCCATGTTGTATTGATCTCTCAATGGTTCGAACGTGGTGTCGTGTATATGCGGGGGAAAGCCGAATTGTTCCTGTCAAACAAGTAAAAAAAAATAAAATGAGTCGGTTGTATTTAAATTATAAATTATAATAAAATATAAATATTAATACAAAACAAAAATAAAGTGAGTAATTACTTGTAATGCCCCCTATATGGCCATCATGAGCTCGTAGGGAACCTACCTCCAATCCGTGTACCCGGGGCCGACAATCGTCTTGAGAAAATCTAGGGCCCTAGCCTGTAAGACCGTCTTGTTCTCGGCGAGGGACCCCAATTTGCCCTATTTTGGGGGACTAGTTCCGGACGAGCCTTCCTCGCGTCCACTACCCTGTCGCCCCGACGAAGACATTTCCTGCAAAAAATGTTGTTATTAGTAGAAACATGTATATGAAAAAATCATCAAATCCAAATAAATAAAAATATTAAACTGTCATCCAATAATAACAAAGCACTAGGAAAATATAAGTTAACGATATTATAAGGATACAAATCCATATCATAAACAAAACTAAGCACCATTTTAAATAATTGGAATACTTATTACAAACCTAAATATTGTTTCAAATTCGGGTCATGTCACGAACTTTGAATTAATGCTTAAATTGATTAATATCCAAATTAACATATTCACTAACCAAAAAAATCAATTTTGATTCAAATCCATAGAAATTGATTAAGTCCAAATGAATTGAAAGAATTAAACTGTCGTCCTATAATAATAAAGCACTAGAAGAATACACGCTACTGGTTATTACAAATCTGAAAATTGTTTCAAATAATTGGAATACTTATTACAAATCTAAATATTATTTCAAATTTGGGTAATTATCTAAAATGGATTGATAATCGGTAGGAGCAGCCAAGTCATACCCACTACTGGTTAGACACTTTGGCACATGTAGGACGATTGACCACAACTTGTTGTTGATATACTCCGAGTAAAATACTTGTTTGACCTTTTAAAAAGTACCAACAAATGACTCAACTAGGATCAAATCGGTACCAGGATCAACTTTACAAGTATTTTTATCCTCAACCCTTAACCAATCAGAGTAAAACACAACCTCTTTGAAGATTATATAGTCCAATTCAAATATATTTTGAATGACACCATAGTAAGTCATTTCAGCTTCAACGAGATTTTTATCTTTTGCCCTCGCTCGAAAATAAGTAAGAACCTTGTATGAAATGCTCGAATTCTATACATTTGTATTTTTCTCGTACACCCTCTCACCAAATACATAACCATTCAATCGATACTTTTTGTACTCATGTGCCATGAACAAGGGTCCAGTGGCTAGACGAGCAATCCTTGATGTCACATCACCCGTCTTTAAGAGCTGAGATTTAGATAAATTGAATAGGTTAGTTTTAAAGATTTCTTGTACTATGACATTTAATTAGAGACGTTCTCATTATAATTACCTCACGTGACACGCAAAACCTAAATTCATTGTCTGATTGTGCCATCATTCTTCATCTTTTATTATTCCCACATACATCATATTTCCTGCATTGATCGTGATGAACGTCTTACGAAATTGATTATGTATAAAAATTTAAATAATATAAACTTACTTTTTTCATTCTTAGACATCTTCATGTGTGTCAAATAAATAACGATCCAGTTTTTCATGTTGTAAACTCATTAATTTCACTCGCTTGCCCATCACCTGACCATCCTCATCGACGAACTCATCACTGTTATCCATGCTGCTTGGGTACGACATATCTTTTCGAGTGTAGATTGATCACTCCATGGAGATGTATTACTCTACAATTGATCCATCAATGTATTGTGTATTCTAGACATAATCTTTGAAAACTTTCATCAAACAGATACATCCACCGATATCTAACTAGGTCGTAAAGTAGTGCCTCGTCGCATAGGTGTATAATTAAGTGAACACTTATGTCAAAAAGGATTGGGGAAAGCACGTCTCCAACACACAAATCGCCCACAAAGTGCTCTGGATTGACTACGTTCTCACATAAAAGTGTGAAGTAGATGCTAATTTGCATAATGGCCCTCCACAAATCCATGTGCTTGGTGATACAGTGCTTAAACAACAGAAGAACCAATTGCATGATCACATGGAAATTGTTGGACTTATACTTATGTAAATCATGGGTATCACAATTCACAATCATATGCGAGTTGGATGATAAATTAGATGGAACCTTCAAATTATATATTTTGCCTAAAAAAACCTTTCTTTCCTCACTCATCAAAGTAAACCCACCAGGGGGAATTATTGTCCTTCCCCTACTATCTTCTTTCAACCATAGTTGTGGCTTAAGTTTCAACGATTTAAGGTATTTTCGTACAATTTCTCCATCCTTCGAAGGATTACCCCCAAGGCATGTGCCCACAATATGTTCAGTGATGTTCTTCTCTGCATGCACCATATTCAATAAATGGCGCACCGGTTTACTCTTTCAATAAGGAAAATAAAAATAAAATCGACCTCATAGACCATGCCTTTCTTGTCTCAGTTTTATTCCCAGTTGGGATTGTAGAGGGGGCTTGAAGGTAATCCTGAGATTAGGGATAATTCCCTAATTAGAAACAGTGTTGGAGGATTAATGCAATAGAGGCAGCTTAGCGAGGCAGCCTAGCGAGGGAGCTTAGCATGGCAGCTCAAGCGTGGCAACTTAGCGTGGCAACTCAAGCGTGGAAACTCATAATTCAGCTTGTTGTGTTAGTCATATTGTATCTTTGGTTACATTTACTGTAAGCTATAACGGTTGTAATGATGTAACGAGAATAATAAAGAGTTTTAGTGTGAAGTCAAACGGTACTTGCGAGAGACCAGGCTTGGCAGGGCCTGGGAGAGCTGTCATGCTCTATCGAATGACCTCACCGTGGGAACTTTAGAGGGACTTGGTTTGGAGGATTGAGAAGTAAGGAACCATTGGGGCTTGTCCTGACCATCTTAGATACACCTGGTAAAACATCGAAGGACCCTGACCGTGGAACCTCAAGCGGAGCAGCTTGGAGTTCCATCGGGCATTGAGTTATGGACCAAACAGCCCTCTACTTAATGTCACATCTACTGTGGGTGATGTCACTAGCCATCTAAACAATGTCAGGCATGCACTTGAGTAAAACACCGTGGTATTTGGGGTTGTCAGGCAGTTGGTAAGCCACCTCTGTGACAACAGTCCCCTGACACACGGTGGTTAGGCAAAAGGCATGTCTTGGCATTTAATGTTTATGACGTGGAGACAGCTAGTGCATCAGGTATTTAGTGTTGTGACATAAAGTATGAGGGATGTCTTTCATAGTTTTAATGACTGAGTTGCCTCGGGGGTAGTGTGGGGGGCTATTTAAGGACCCCAACCACCTTTGAAGAAGGGGGGATTTTTGGAGAGTTCAGAAGTTATTGCGAGAGAGAATACACACCAGAGAGAGTTATTGCAAACCAGAGAGTTTACTCACTCACCATTGTTATTTATTATAAAGCTTTCAATATTCGACAGAGATTCCTGAGGGTATCTGGTGTGGTTTTACCTTCCTACCAAGGTGTATCTAGGGTGCTTACTTCTCTCTCCCTCTAACTAGGTTACTTCTAAAGTTCATTACTATTTCCTGAGTTAGACACGAGAGCTTTGTGAGTTTAAGCTGAGTCTATCTTCATTGGGTTCATGTTTATGTGTTCCATCATTAATCCAAAGCTTTGGCCAATTAACTTGTCATTACCATACTCAATAGGGGTTACGCCTCCATATATAATCTAAAGTACCCTCCTACATTTGGCGACTCTAATGGGGAGGCATTCTTCTAGATAAGGAGTATGGCGCAAGATAATGCTACTCGAAGACGAAATTTCGATGACATTCAGCATAATGAAGAACAGGCTGCGCCAGGGCAAGAGGCCCTAAGAGATGGGGCTCCTCAAGTAGAGGTACCTCTGGCGCCAGCAACGTTAGGCATCCCAGGGATGGCCCAACCTCCAGCGATCACGGGGTTAGGACCCGCTCAGATTGCCCTCCTTGTGAGCAGGTTTCACGAGTTCTTACAAACTCCGGTGGCTTCAACTATGTTGGGAGGGTTAGAGGCTAACGCTTTCGTAACACCAGGAGTAGCCCCAACGGTCCCATTAGGGGTAGGAATTGCAGGAACGATCCAAGTGGGTGTATCTTCTGGAGTGAACCCGGCAGTGGGCACCTCAGGTCTCTCAACGGCACCACCGATAATGTTCATTTCGGTTGCAACGAGCGCTCAGCCCTTGGCCCCATTGCTGGCGGCCCCAATAGCCTCGCCGATAGAAGAGATGAGAAAAGAGATACAAAAAGAAATGATGAAGTTCATGTAGGCTTCTTCGCAGGCTGTGGGTGAGGTGGCGTCAGTCTACGATGACTTCCGAACACCTTACCCTCAGGGATACAACGACAAGCCTTACCCGAAGGACTATATCCCCCTACCTTCGAAAAATACTCAGGAAAGGGCGGGAACCCGAAGGAGCACATTAAGCGTTTCGTTGAACATTTAGGAGCACACTGCAATGACAAAAAGCTTAGATTGAGGGAATTCTCCAAATCCCTAACTGACAAGGCATACACTTAGTACTCTCATCTGCCTCCCAATAGTGTTCCCACATGGGAGGAGATGCATGTTTTGTTTGTACGGAAGTTCTTCCTGGCAGAAGATGAGTTCACTCTAACCCAACTTGGTAGGGAGAAGCAGAGACCAGGAGAAGAGGTAGTGGCCTATATTCCAAGGTTTAGGGAAAGGTCCCGCGATGTAAGGGAAGAAGCCAAGGAGGCCAGGTTACTGCAGATTTGTGCTGAGGGACTACTTCCTGAGTATATCTGCCACCTAATCAATGAGACACGCGAGGGAACCTTTTCAGCATTCTTAAAATCCGCAAGAAACATCTCTTTAGTGGTACGACCTATCTCAGGGGTGGCCCCCATGATGTTCAGGCAGCCGATACAACCCATGGGAGGAAGGTGTCAGGCCCCACGGGTGGGATATATCGAGAGGGAAGATGGGGGCAAGGCGCCAAGAAAGGACAATAAAAGGAAGTTCAGAAGAGACAAGGAAGACCCACCACCGTTACCTTGTACGGTGGAGGAGGCTGTGAGTTGCTATAACGCAATGGTCTAAGGCGGAACGGTTTACGAACCAAAGGGTGTTCCGGCGGAAGAGCCTGACGCGGCAACTAGGGTTGATCCCAAATATTGTCAGGTTCATCGAAAGGTCCAGCATCCAACATAAAGATGCTTCACGCTGCGAAGGATCATCGACAAGTATATGAAGGCGGGGACATTGCAAATCCCCCCGCAGAACATTAACAATAACCCACTCCCAGCACATGGGGCCAATCTGGTGACAGCCTATGACAAGGAGGCAGAAAGGGAGAGGGGAAGGTCCATAATGAAGAAGTTCGATGAGGCACTGGAGCATTGCACCAGGGGAATGGCTAACGTAGTTTTAGCCTATGATGAAGCAAGTGCTAAGGACGTAGAAGACGCATACAGCATTGAGGTTGAGGAAATGGACCCAGTCATAGAATATAGCGCAGTTTCAAAATCTCCAAAGTTCACTTGGTTCTTCGACCAAGTGGGAATCCCAAAAGAAAGCAGAATAGAGATAACTCAGGCGATCTTAGACATTGCAAGAAGAAACGCAGTCCCCTCGCTGAGATGGAGGGGACCCATGGCTAGGCTGGTAAAAAAGTTCCTATCAGAGGTAACTTTCAGCGATGCGGATAGAGCTGTAAGGTTCCCCCATAATAGGCCCCTGTATGTAACCGCTAGTGTTAACGGGGTTAGCTTTGCAAGAACTCTTATGGATGGGGGTGCTTCCATCAATATTATGCCAATCAACTCCTTCCACGTGGCTAATATTCCGGAATAACGGTTGGATCCCATGCCCTTGGTAATCTCGGGCTACGATAGTCAATCTTCCAAATCCATCGGGTATGTGAACGTGGGGATAGTGATGAGAAATCTGAGTTCCCATATCAAGTTCCATGTAATCGAAAGCGCAACTTCCTATCATTTGTTAATAGGGAGAGTATGGATGCACAACCAAGGGTTAGTTCCCTCAACTTACCATCAATGTGCTAAGGCGAATATCAAGGGGACAGAAGTGACTATTAGGGCAACTAAGAGGCCTTTCGCTATCGAAGAAGCACACTTAGTCGATGCAGCCTTTTATACAGAGCTCGAAGAGGACGTGCGGGTTCTAATAAGGAGAATGGAGGGAGAATGGGTCCCCTCGATTAGAGAAAGAATGGGACCTTTAAATGAGGATGGCGAAGGGGGGAGGATCGAGGAAACATATCGGACGGTCCTTCGACCCCAAAACATCTCACCCCAGCTCAAAGACAAGATGAGGCCTAGAACAGACCCAGTGCAGCATGAGGTCCAATGACAAAGCGTGTTGAGTCATTTTTCAGGGGAAAGAATCGCTGAGGCTTCTAGAGAAAGGAAGAGAAAGGCCGTGGCAACAGCTACCAGCAGGCAATGCAAGAAAATTATCACTGAAGAGGGAAAAGTGGTGTACCGCTTATAATGGTGTGAGCGGGCGGCCGAAAAGACTAACAATGAGGTTGACCCGATATATGAGTGTTTTTTAGTAGATCAACAGGGGCAGTGTATGGTGATAGACAACTCCAACATACAAGAGTTCGTAGAAGATGTCGCCGAAGAACCAGACTACATGGCAGACCAACCAAGGCCCCAGGCACAAGAGTTGGAGCAGTTAAACCTGGCAAGAGAAGGGGAAGATCCAAGGCCTATCTTTATCTTGAAAGATCTTGGTAAGGAGAAACGAGAAGCCGTGGTTGACCTGATTCAGGAATTCATAGATGTCTTCGCATGGAAGTACACTGAAATGGAAGGGCTGGATGAGGAAGTGAGCTGCCATAAGCTGAACGTGATGCCTTCATCTATTCCGGTGAAGCAGGCAACAAGAACTTACAAGCCTGAACTAGATTTAAAGATTAAAGAAGAGGTCCAACGCTTACTGACAGCAGGATTTATCAAGACAATACAACATCCCCTCTGGCTATCCAGCATTGTGCCAGTAGGGAAGAAAGATAAAAACCAAATAAGGATCTGCGTGGACTTCAGAGACTTGAATAGGGCTTGCCCCAAGGATGAGTTTCCCCTACCCTCCATCAACAGTTTGATAGATGCCACGGCTGGTCATGAGATGTATAGCTTCATGGATGGATATATGGGATACAACCAGATCAAGATGGACCCCTCTGATGCAGAGAAAACAGCATTCAGAACGCCGTTGGGCAACTTCATGTACAAAGTAATGCCGTTTGGACTCAAGAATGCCGGAGCTACGTACCAAAGAACGATGATGGCCATTTTTCATGACTTCTTCCACAAATTTGTGGAATTCTACGTAGACGACTTGGTCATCAAATTGAAAAAGGAAGAGTCCCATCTGAACGATTTAAGGAAGGTATTTGCTCGGTGCAGGAGATACAAGTTGAGGATGAACCCGTTAAAGTGTGTCTTCAGAGTAACAAGTGGTAAGTTTTTAGGCTTCGTGGTTAATCGACAAGGGGTACAGATGGACCAGGATAAACAACGGGCAATCTTGGAGATGCCATGTCCAAGAACGGCAAAGGAGCTAAAAAGTTTCCTCGGTAAAGTCTCCTACCTTAGGAGATTTGTGCCTGGATTGGCCGAAATAACACACCCACTGATGCAGCTGTTACGAAGGAACACGAAATTCAGGTGGGAAGAGGTTCACCAGGATTCCGTTGTGGGGTTAAAGAAACTGCTTGTATCACCACAAATCATGGTTCCTCCCCAGGCAGGAGCTCCGTTGCAGCTATACCTTACATCCACCATGAGGTCCGTTGGAGCTCTTCTAGCACAAGAAGTAGACGGGCAAGAACGACCGGTTTACTACCTCAGCAGAAATATACGTGGGCCAGAAATTAGATATAGTAGCTTAGAAAGGCATTGTTTAGCCATGGTCTTTGTAGCACAAAAACTTAGGCATTATATGTTGTCTTTCACCATTCATATTGTAACTAGATGCGACCCAATTAGGTATTTTCTCGTAAAGACCATATTGATTGGCAGGGTAGCTAGATGGTTCCTTATTCTCTATGAATATGACTTAAAATGTGTGGTCCCTCGCACAATTAAAAGACAGGCATATGCTGACCTGTTGGCCATCTTCCCTTCAGGAACCTTCGAGCCACCTAGGGAAGACATTCCAGGAGATGATTTGTAGGCCAATTACCTGGGTGTAACTGATGAGGAATGGACGATGAAGTTCGATGGATCTTCGGCGAAAAAGAAGGGAGGAGCAGGGGTTATTCTTTCAAAAGGGATGGAAGAGATTTGCCTTTCCTACATACTAGATTTCCCTTGCTCCAATAACGAGGCAGAGTACGAGGCGTTGGTACTAGGGTTGCTAGAGGCTCTTCGAAGGGGAATTCGTTCACTCTGCATTAAGGGTGACTCGAACTTAGCAATTCAACAGGTAAACGGAGAATATGCGTTGAAACACATGAGCCTGACGCCCTATAAAACAATCATTCAAAGGTTCCTCAACCAGTTCCATCGAACCAAGATCAGAAGACATCCCAGAACGATGAACCGCCATCCAGACGCCTATACCACTATCACCCAGAAGATGATAATGAAAACCAATGTGACTACAGTAGTGATCCATTGAAGAACAGCTCCTTCGGTAGTACAGTCAATACTACCGATGGAGTAAGAGGCGGGCTGGAGAAGAGATATTAGGAAGCAGCTGGAGTCTGGTGAGGGGACAATGGGGCTAAGAGAGTTGGCCCAATATTTTACAAGCCAGGGAAATCTCTATTTTAGAAATACAGGAGGATGGTTGTCAAGATGCGTCAGCCGAGAGGAAGCCGAGAAAATATTGAGGAAAATGCATAAGGAGCACTGCAAAACGACTGAGATACCTCTATATAGGAGAATTCAAAGGGAGGGGTATTTCTGGCCTAGGATGAAGCAAGATGCAACAGAGCTGCAACGGAAGTGCAATAAGTGTCAGCTATTCTTCGAGGCAGCTGAGTGCCATTTCATTGAAGCTCAAACGGACTGGAGGCAGCCCTACATCGACTTCATTCAGGAGGGGGTTGTCCCAATGGAGAAAATGGATGCAATAGGTCTGAGGCGAAGGGCTCCAAGGTTCTACGTCCAGGGGGGACAGCTCTATCAAAAGGGGTACTTTAACAGGCCCTTGCGATGTGTCACGAAGGAAGAAGCAGTGGATGTCCTCAAACAAGCGCACGATCCAGCACATATAGGAGGAGCCAAGCTGTATGATCAGTTGATGACATTAGGGTATTATTGGCCAACGATGGAGAAAGACTCTACGGAGTTCGTTCGAAAATGCAAAGCTTGCCAACTTCATGGGAACATGATCCATACCCCATTGGTAGACTTACACTCTCTATCAACACCCTATCCATTTCATACTTGGGCGTTCGACTTAGTGGGGGCAATACACCCCTCTTCGAGGGGCAAGATATGGATACTAGTAGCAACAGAATGTTTCAAAAAATGGGCCGAGGCGATACCACTCAGACGAGCAACGACTGGGGTGGTGAGCAACTTCATCAGAGAATACATCATTTGACGTTTTGGGATCCCAAAAGTTATTCTCTCAGATAACGGGACCCCTTTCGTTAACTCCGAAGTAACAATGCTCACGGACAAGTACTCTATTGTTCATCACACTTCAACGGTGGCATACCCAAAGGGAAATGGTCAGGCCGAAGCAACTAACAAAACCTTGGTTAATATTTTGGCCAAAATAATGGAAGACTTTCCAGGGGCGTGGGATGATAAGATACCAGCTGTCTTGTGGGCCTATCGAACAACCAAGCCAAAACCCACGGGATATACGCCGTTCTCTCTTGTTTATGGGGCCGAAGCAATCCTCCCAGTAGAATTGGAAGTTCCCTCTGCTCGTTATGCTTTGCGAAGTAGCATGCTTCCTCAAAGTAGACATGTACAGTTGGAAGCGTTGGATGAACACAGAGATAATTCGATGCAGAACTTCCAAATATATACGAAGCAACTTTCAAGGGCGTACGATAACTTGGTGAGACCAAGGAAATTCGTGAAGGGAGACCTCGTATTGAAAGCGGCAGTGAAACACATCAGGGGGCTTCCTCTACCAAAGTTTGCAGCTAATTGGGAGGGACCTTTCGTTGTGAAAGAAGCCCATGACTCAGGTTATTGTTTAATTTCGAAGTTAGAGGAAGACAAGCCATTTAAGATTAACAATAAGTGGCTGAAGGTTTATCATGTGTAAACAACCAAGTTTGAACTAATGTTATGACTAGCTATTGTTATAAATATACAAGTTTTGGGTGACATTTTTGAGCATAATGGAGGAATTACAGAAATACAAAACTCTATAGCATACAACAACAATCACAACACACGAAGGGATTGAAAAGTATATATTCTTCATTCATAAACAATAGAGCATTACAAAATTTGTTTGGGAACTATCGCCCAATAATTACATAGATAAAGGCAAGTGGAGGATCTGTATACAAGAGGCAACTAATCTAAAAGAAACGATAAATCTGAGGAAGAGAAAAAATCTCCAGGAAGGCCCGAAGAAGCTGCTGTGAAAGATCATTGGGCATTAATAGAAACCTCCAGTCTCGTTTGCACTTGTGTACGTTCGATGAGGAGTCTCTCGCGTTTCAGTTTAACCAGACACACAGCTTCTTCGGCATCCTTTACTTCTTGATCCACTGCTTCCAAAAGAGGTGACAATGCAACCAACCTAGCTTCCTCAACCTGATGGTCCTCTTGATGCTTTCGTAAAACCTCCCTCTGACTAATTAATTGCTGATTCTTCAAAGTCTTCAAATATGTTATAAGCCAGTGAAAACAGAAGCCATCACGCTCCAGCTCCCTCAGGTAACCCATAAATTGGTTAAGTAAGGACCGGGTAACACTTGTAGTCGGAGTACTGGTAATTTCAGCAACAACTATCGCCATGCCTTGAAGTCTGTGACTCATCACGTGAATGTTGGAACGCAGACAATCCAGTGTGAAGGTCTCAGGGTGATGATTCACTAGCTGTTCGATCACCAAACGGTGGTTGGCAGGCATTTGAGGGGACTGCCAAAGCACCATCAGGCAGAAGGCGTGAGGAGCCAGGTCAGGACGAGGGAGTTCACACCCAGACTCGCTCTCCGCTGCAACACCGGTCGTGAAACCCTGATCGTCATGACCAGAATTTTATGAAGAAGCAGGTTCCCGATGGGGGGAGGCCATAGGCGAAAGAACTGGGGGAGAATTTTCTCGAGCAACCTGATAAGAGATAGCGGGCATGATGAACTTATAAAAAAATAAATTATTATAAGGTGGAGTTTATGAAAAATCTTAACAGGCGTTTTTCGTTGTTAAGTCACCGTTATAAGGTGGAGTTTATGAAAAATCTTAACAAGCGTTTTCGTTGTTAAGTCACCGTTATAAGGTGGAGTTTATGAAAAATCTTAACAAGCGTTTTTCGTTGTTAAGTCACCGTTATAAGGTGGAGTTTATGAAAAATCTTAACAAGCGTTTTCGTTGTTAAGTCACCGTTATAAGGTGGAGTTTATGAAAAATCTTAACAAGCGTTTTCGTTGTTAAGTCACCGTTATAAGGTGGAGTTTATGAAAAATCTTAACAAGTGTTTTCGTTGTTAAGTCACCGTTATAAGGTGAAGTTTAAGAAATATCTTAAAAAAAAAATCATAAGATAGAGATTATGGAAAATCTTAACAAAAGCTAACAAAAAATACCTCAGTCAATACGGGGGCAAGAACGGGAGCATGGGGGGCAGCCGCAGGGACAGGAACCATTGGGGGCGAGATTATTACCCCAGAAGCCATAACGGGGTCCCTGGACGCAGAAGCCCGCACGCTTCGCAAAACGCTATCACCTGCATAGGGCACCAGGGCCAGCATACTGGGTTCATCGGACGAAGACACTGGTCTCCCAAACAAAGTCCCAACACGATGGGGTGTAAACACACCACTATGTTGGGTACAAGCACCAACCTGGGCCTTGACTGCATGAGTTGGTGCAAGATCAGGAGAGAACTGTGGCACAAAGGCAAGTGATAGAAAAGAAGAATGGGCACAGAAAATATGAAGAAATATCTCTACGTGTTACTTACCTCAGTTATGGTGCCAAAGAGAGGAATGGCAGTCAGGGGCCTCATCAGCGTCGTTGGAGGAAGAAAGCTTGTCAACAATGAGGATATTTCAACCTGGGGTACCCAAAACATCTCAGAATTCAGCAAGCCAAATAAGAAAAGAGTGGGACCGAAAATACTACAACAAATAAATTATAGAGGAAATCATACCTCGGGCCCACTCTCCTCAACAAGAACAATGGGCAGAGGAACCTCAGGTGAGTCCTGTAAATCAGAAGGGACTGAGGGTGTTATCTCGAATTGTGTCACTTCGGGTTGTGTTACCACTTCAGGCGAGGAATCACTCGCAGGATCAGCGGCTTCACCTCCCACAACGACTTCCCTTGCACGTTGACTGCCTGCCCGGCGAGAATACGTAAGCCCCGTCATGGGGGAACGGGGAGGAGTCACATCGGTATGAGATGCACCAAAGCGTCCCCCCACAAAGGGGCTCACGGGAGGACTGGAGGGGGTTGGTTCTTCTTCTTCTTCAATCCCCTGCATCACAGTTGTCAATAGTAAGTAAGCGAATATAGCATGCCCTAAGAAAAAAGATAGGAGGAAATTGAATAAGATCAAACATACATACCTCGGATGCAGAAGGAGATATGATAATGGAAGAGGGGACATGAGTGAGATGCACCTCAGGAGTCTGCTTCCTCTGAGGCTTGGTACCCAAGGGCTTCCTCCTTGACCCCGTTGCACCGGTACTGACCCCTTGAGGAACCCTGGAGATCTTTCTCCTCCTAGCCGTTGGCTCTGTAGGATCAACCACCACCGTGGGGAAAGCAACGAAAGAAGGAACAACGACGGCATGCCATTGATACTCGACATTTATTCGATATATTTCTGCTTGGGCCTCCCTCCTTACACGCTCATCCATCTCAGCAGGCATGGGAGGTGGAACGGAGGCTATGGGAAGGGCTGCCACGGGATTTTGGGGCTTCTGGGACTTCGATTTCGATTTTGATGTCCCACTCGTGGCCGTTTTGCCTTCTTGGCAGGTGGTTGAGAAGCCCCCTCGTTGGTAGTAGCTTCGGTAGAGGGGGCAGTCTTCTTCGCAGCAGCAGCAGTTTTGGGCTTTAGCGTGGCAACTGGGACCATGGGACAAAGTGGGGGAAGCTCGTTAGGAGGTGCTTTGTGGGTTGAACTCAGGGGGAATTCTATCCCAAGTACAGAGTTGCCTTTTAGCCCCAACTCTAGGGCAGAAAATTAAGAAACGGGAGGATACACCGGCTCTCCATCAACGAACTCAGTAATTTTAGCTAGTTGTTTCGGCCAGTACTTGGTGGCAAACAAAGGGGTCACATCCCCATGCCTAGTAATACTAGGAATGGTGACACGCCCAGCCATTTTCGAACATAACCCCCATGCAGCGGTCGAAGAAAATAGGGAACATGCCTCGCCAAAGGAGACCTTGGGGTTTGACGATTGAAACACTGGACGTGGACCCCCCTGGTCAAACCCAAACTGGCGGCTACATCGGTTGGGATTATAATGCTCGCTGGTATACCCCCACTCGGTGTAGGAAGGCAGATATCCTGGAGAAAATAGAAGGACCACGGAAAGAAAGGGATCCTCAATATTGGGAGAAGGGTCCTGTATCACTCTGGCTTCATGATGAAAAAATTCACAAGTGTGAAAGAAGGCCTCTTCCTGATAAGGCCTCATGACGAAGTTCTCGAAACGGTCAATCACAGAAATCAGTTCCTTTCGGCTTTGTCTCTTGTGATAAATGAAAGACCGTGGAGGCAGAATTGTTTCCCTCGAAGGAGGACTGTTGGTCTTGGCCGCCACCGCAGGAAATCGAAAGTAAAGGAAGCTGGTCAGAAGAACGCTGTTGGTAAAATTGGCCAAGTTATAACGGCCAAGAGAGCGCTCCATGTCAAACAAAGTCCTATCCAGCCAGGTGTAGAGGGATCCCAAGGCAATTGCAGCCAGGGGAAGTTTTATCCCTCGGGCCAAACGAAGGGACAGGTTAATAAGGTCCCTTCGTGGTTGGTCGTTGGGTTTGCCCGTAAAAAAAAAATGAGAGAGAATCATGAGAATATAGGCAGGAAGTTCCAACGACGTACCTTGACCAGGGGCAGTTGATGAGGAACTGCCTTCACCAGAACTTTTGAAGAAATAATTGATCAAGGGAGAAAAAGTAGCTTTGTTGGAAGAACCGATGCAGCTTCGGCATATGCGATACAACTCCAAACAATCTGCAATCTCTTGAGCATCAAGAGCCTCATCGGTGTAAGGCTCATGGCCTGTTGCATCGAGGCCCAGGATCTCTCACATGTCCTCTAGAGTTATAGTGAACTCGCCCCACGCAGCGATGAACGTGTGAGTCACGTTCCATCGAGAGACCAAGATAGGAAGGGCATCATTATTCTTTGAGAGAGTGAACTCACCAAACCATTTGGCCCATTTCAACCCAATCTTGGTGAGGATGTCAGCGTAGGAACTCTGCATGTGGGAGTTTCAGGCAGCAAAGTGGGCTGGGGATCCCCCGGGTGCTTCGAAATCAATGTGGGACCATGGAAAGTCCCCTCGCTCCAAGCGAAATCTGAGAGTTCCTTCTGGAGGCAGAAATCCCCACTTAGACAATTCTTCATCCTCATCACCCAACAGTAGGGCATCAAACTTAGAAGAAAAACAAACAGTCTTACTAGAAACAGAAAAGCCATCACCCTCCCCAAAAATAGGAGAGCGACGATAAAACCGCAACTGTTCCTGGCGGGCAGAATCCAGGACGGAGGTAGTGGTGGTGGCAGACGGAGAACCGGTGGCAGAAGTAGCAAGACCGCTTCAGGTGGCCATGAAAGAAGATGAGAGAGACAGCAAGAAAACCTTAAGCAAGAGAGGTTTCAAGAGCGATAAGACCGCGACAATGGGGTACTTGCAGGAGCGAGAAGGAAATAACGCGAACAGGAGCTTAGCAACAATGGGGTACTTGCAGGGTTTCTCTTTCTCTAAAAAGAAAATGGAAGTCTGAGGAAGATAGTAGCAGAGTAAGAAAACAAAATGAAAAAGAAGGGTTCAAGTGCTTTGAATTTGGAAGTTTGAAAATCTCTAGTTTGGCGTTTAGATTTCCCCACCCTCGCACGTGCACGGCCTCCTATAATCATTTCACATGAACACGTGGCACTTCGGGAAGCACTTTGACAGTTGAAAAGACAGCGCCACGTCATTAATGAAATGACGCATAGAGAACAGGAAGCGTTGCCTTCTTCAACAAAATTCAGTTTTGGCGCCAGAAATTTTGCTCGGGAATTTCCAAAGAGTTCCCAAATGAAGAAGATCTCACGTGTCCAAATGAGAATTTTAGAAATTTACCGGGGGGGCTTCGGTAAGGTTCATCGAATCGAGAAGTTTTCGTGCAGACATTTCTTGTTCCCACAACCAATCCCTACACGAGGGGGCAAATGTAGAGGGGGCTTGAAGGTAATCCTGAGATTAGGGATAATTCCCTAATTAGCAACAGTGTTTGAGGATTAACGCAATAGAGGCAGCTTAGCGAGGCAACCTAGCGTGGCAGCTCAAGCGTGGCAGCTTAGCGTGGCAACTCAAGCGTGGCAACTCATACTTCAGCTTGTTGTGTTAGTCATATTGTATCTTTGGTTACATTTACTGTAAGCTATAACGGTTGTAATGATGTAATGAGAATAATAAAGAGTTTTAGTGTGAAGTCAAACGGTACTTGCGAGAGACCAGGCTTGGCAGGGCCTGGGAGAGCTGTCATGCTCTATCGAATGACCTCACCGTGGGAACTTTATAGGGAATTGGTTTGGAGGATTGAGAAGTAAGGCACCGTTGGGGCTTGTCCTGACCATCTTAGATACACCTGGTAAAACATCGAAGGACCCTGACCGTGGAACCTCAAGCGGAGCAGCTTGGAGTTCCATCGGGCATTGAGTTATGGACCAAACAACCCTTTACTTAATGTCACATCTATTGTGGGTGATGTCACTAGCCATCTAAACAATGTCAGACATGCAATTGAGTAAACCACCGTGGTATTTAGGGCTGTCAGGCAGTTGGTAAGCCACCTCTGCGACAACAGTCCCCTGACACACAGTGGTTAGGCAAAAGGCATGTCTTGGCATTTAATGTTTATGACGTGGAGACAGCTAGTGCATCAGGTATTTAGTGTTGTGACATAAAGTATGAGGGATGTCTTTCATAGTTTTAATGACTGAGTTGCCTCGGGGGTGGTGTGGGGGCCTATTTAAGGACCCCAACCACCTTTGAGGAAGGGGGACTTTTGGAGAGTTCATAAGTTATTGCGAGAGAGAATACACACCAGAGAGAGTTATTGCAAACCAGAGAGTTTACTCACTCACCATTGTCATTTATTATAAAGCTTTCAATATTCGACGGAGATTCCTGAGGGTTTCTGGTGTGGTTTTACCTGCCTAGGGTGCTTACTTCTCTCTCCCTCTAGCTAGGTTACTTCTAAAGTTCATTACTATTTCCTAAGTTAGACACGAGAGCTTTGTGAGTTTAAGCTGAGTCTATCTTCATTGGGTTCATGTTTATGTGTTCCATCATTAATCCAAAGCTTTGGCCAATTAACTTGTCATTACCATACTCAATAGGGGTTACGCCTCCATATATAATCTAAAGTACCCTCCTACAGGGATATTCTTATGATTGACATTCTTCAATTTAGGATTCTTACCTGGCATATTAGGGCCAGAATTTGAAGATTTACTTTTAATTTCTGAACCTAAAAGTTTTCTTGGAGGTAACATATGTTTAACCTCACCCGGTAAAAAAATAGAACCTTTCTAAAATCTAAAACTATGAGCGGGTGGTAAAAACTTCCTATGGCAATGGTATATATTTTTTTCACAAATGATGAGCCGCAAAGATTCAGTCTCCTCTCCACAAACGGGACACCCCAAATAACCATATACTAGACAATCGGATAATGTCCCCTACGTTAGAAAATCATGAATTATCCACATCATCATAGCTTTCGGTGTAAACTCTTTTTTTTGTAAAGAGTCAAATTCTTTCACACCCTCTTCCTATAACTCATTTAATTTTTCTACAAAAGAATCGAAGTAAACATTGATGTCCTCACTTGGTGCCTTTGGCCCAGGTATCAATAAAGACAACATCAAAAAATTAGATCTCATACACTATGAAGGAGGGAGGTTGAGTGGTGGTAGGATCATTGTCCGTACACTTTAATTGGTGCTTAGATTTCCAAATGTATTGAAACCATCTGTTGATATTTCCAAACGAATGTTACGTTGTTCTCGAGCAAAATCGGGATACTCATATTTCATCCTCTTCCAAGCTATAAAATCAATAGGATGATGCATGAGCTTATCCCTTACTTTTACCCTAGAATGCCAAGTTATTGCCTCCGCTATCCTTGGTATTGTAAAAAATCGCTTCAATCTACGCCTAACGGGAAAATATTTCAACACTTTTTGAGGCACTTTTGAGCTCGTGACTTCCTTTCCAGTAGATTGCAAATATATAGGTTCCTCCGGGACACCGATCGAGATTTTTATACTCCTTTGGGTATAGTATGAAGTCATACACACAAGCATGAATTGATTTATACCTCATTCCTAAACCTTTAAAACCGTTCTTTATAGTAGGTTAGCTATTTGGAAGCGTATTCTACTTGGGTAGCAAGGGCTTCACTAAATTCAAAATTCCTGTCACACTGTTTCTAAACAAACCATATTGGGTCTTTAAACTATTCAAACTAACCATGGCATGTAAATTTATTTGATATTTGTTACATCCAGGGTATAAGGGTTGGGTCGCCTTAAATTTTAAACTTTGATAGTCATCATCAAGATTTATCCCGATATATTCATGAGCACCTGAACCTTGTTCACCATCAGTGACCCTATTTTCTTCCACTTCATGAACTCCACGTGCGTCATCAACTAAATACTCTAGCATATTATGATCTATATTATCCTCCTTCCCTTGTACATCTATCCTACTTGTTGATTGTTGTGAAGGTTGCTCGGGGACAAAAGGAACATGCGATTCCCTGTGGGAAACCCAAAATCGATAACTATCTTGTATACCCCATCTTAACAAATGTAGTTCAATTGCTTTACACTCAAACACCTTACCATTCCTACACTTAGTACACGAACACGGGAACTATTCATCATTACTACATCTCTTTGCGTATTTCACAAATTTATTAGCATCTCTGCAAAATACATCCCTTAGTCTATTTGCCTTACCCATCCACTCTTTGTGTAGAGGATATCCCATCACAGCTACTACAAACAATCACTTATTATGGGTAAGTAGTCTATATTGATGGATTAGTTTAAACAAAAGTATAAAAATTTAATTTCAATAAATCTTTTACTAAAGATTGACATTTCATCTTTCCGTGTTATATTATAAAAACAATATGAATCCCATTTCCTCCATCTCCTCTAAAGGGTGAGTGGTCTTATCCCATTCAAGACTGCATATTTCTGTAATATACTTAGCAGCTCATCCACATTTTTCCAATTTGAGGAAAATTCGGCAGCAAATCCCTATAGTTCTCCAACTACACGATATAGATTCACAAGTGTAAGTGTTATTTTAATAAATCAATTGAAATACTGCTTAACACTGCACACTTAGAGAATATTAAGATACGACAATAAAACTTCCCCTAAAAGTAACAATTTAAAACCACTAAGAAAATTATTATACATAAACTATGTTGTCTAAATGGGACAATTCGAGAGATCTCATTATAGGGGTAATAGCTCTCGGACAGGTTCAAGAGCTATTTAGTGCATACGCATAAGAATTAAAAGGCTAATATCTATGCACAATATTTTATTTATATTTTCATGGTATGTATGTTTCATTTCTATTTGGTAGTATCACAACACTATAGAGATTTTTGGGTAATTGGTAGGAACGTTGGAACATGCATTTTTTGATGATTCAAATTTACAATGAATTAGATTTTACACATGTGATATAATAATATGATGGGAAGAAATTTTACACAAGATGTATATACTTTTTATATGAATAATGTTACACACACGAGAGTTAGAATCGTATATACTTTTTGAGTGTAAGATTGCCTCCCACCGTATTATTATATTACGTGGGTAAAATCTAATTTATTGTAAATTTGAATCATCAAATAATGCATGTTTTCGACATTACCGTCAATTACCAAATAAAGTCTATAGTGATGATTTATACATAGTTATGTTTCATTTTCATTTAATTGTTTAATAACAAGCTTTTAAATTTATAGTATGTTTCATTTTTGTCTTATTTATATTTCCATGGTAAATATGTTTCATTTTTGTCTTATTTATATTCATAGAATCACAACCCTAAATGTTAAAAATGCCTAGGTCCAACCAACTCAATGGCCATCTAAATGTTTAAATTCACCAGTCAACAACAATTCAAGAATCCTAAACAACAATTCAAATAATAACACGAAATATTAGAAATGCCTAGGGCCAGCCCACATCACATGCCACTATTAGCTAGTACCACAATCCTAAATGTTAGAAATGACTAGATCCAACCTATTCAATGTCCATCTAAATGTTCAAACTCACTAGTCAACAACAATTCAAGAATCCCAAGCAACAATTCAAATAATAATGCAAAATATTCAATAAATGAGAAACATCTTAACCCAAAAAGGTCACATCATTTTTAAATTAGCAAAATAAATATAAAGTGACATCATTTTTAAATTAACACAATAAATAATAAATTAGCACAATAAATAAATAATAAATTAGCATAATAAATAATAATGTCAGAAATTACAAAAATTAAATGAGTAAATGTGTTTGTGTGTGTGTTTGAAATCATTTTTAAATTAATCGATTTGCAGAAATCTTTCTAGGTTTTTTAGGGGTCTTTATTTGAAATTAATTTTTGTGTGTGGTGTGTGTGGGGTGTGGTGTATGTGTTTCTGTGTGTGTTGTGTGTTATGGTGTGTTGTGCATGTGTGGTGTGGTGTGTTTGTGAAGGGGGAGAAAGAGATATACCTAAAAGTTAGAAAAGAGAGAGGGAGTTGATTGGAGAGTCTCTATTGTAAAAGGAGAGAGATAGACGGTTTCGATAAAGGAAAAAGTCTATTCAGCATAGAGTTAAGTTAAAAGAGTTTTCAGGGTCGTGTCAAGGACTTTGACTGTGACAACTAATAATCTTGTCACGGTCAAAGTCCTTGACACAATCGTGACAACAAACACATGTTTTGTTGTCACGATTTTTGACCGTGACAACCCTGGCCGGGTATAGAGTGACAAAAACCTAATTTTGGTGTAGTTATATCATACACGAGTTACATCGCCGTATTGCGTGATTATTCAATGAAAGGGTCAAAGACTGGGTATCCAGGAAGGAGATATTTACCTTAAGGAAATCGTAGAACATGTTTAGGATCGAAGAGGTAAATTCAATCCCAATTGGGGTGGCCCTTACATCGTGAAGAAAATCCTGTTTGGAGGCGCCACTATGCTCGCAGACCTTGACGGGAAAAAATAGTGTGCCCAACCATCTTGGATCGTCTTAAGAAATTTTACCCCTAGTCTGAACTTTCATCACGCTACTACTCTTCTCACCCCCTTATATTTAAAAAAAAATCTTCCCTCCTCTCTACTCAGAACTATGTGGGACCTGATCCACTCAAAACTATACCTTTTAAAAAGAGAGAAGCTCATAATTTTTAAACCCCACAAAGGTACGTAGGCAGCCTATAAAACGCACATGGGTGCGGTCCTTTCTCTTTCAGAAAATGCTATTCTTTTCTCCTACAAGGACAATGGTCTCCCTCATCATACAAACAAAAAAAAGGATTCTGTATGCCTTAACGATTGATATACGTAGTTCAATAACAAAATTTATCAAAGACACAACAAAATACATTTAAATCATTGTTATTTTATTAAAAATAGTAATACAACCTTTACATGATATATCAATGATAGGAATTAAAAAATAGTCCATTCCTTTACAAACCATGTGAAACATAAAACCCCAAAACTCACATCATCAACAACTTCATAAAAAAACAAAATACCTACCAAACTAAACACAACCTTCTCACAAACCTCTCAAAACCTACACAAACTTCTCATACCCCAAGACCTTGTCCTCAACTTCCCGACGGACCCATTTTATCGCCATTGCTTGTCTATGGAGGACCCTAAAAATCCTTCTCTTGGTTGAGGCTCCTATTGCAATCTATGCAGCAATAAACCATTATAAGATTGGAGGAAACCACGACACCCTTTTCCAAAGTGTCGAGCATTACAAGCCATCTATGACCAATCCCTTCCGCTCGAATATTCTCAACCTCCCGCTTCCACAACCACTTCAGGTAATTCCTCGATATAAACCCAACCTCCCCAATAGATTAATACGGATAGGCAAATAGTTGGCGGCACTGCCATAAGGGACCCAATATCATTCTCAACGATTCAGTCAGGTCCTCCACAGGAATGATGTTACTTGTGCACAAAGGAACAATTTACTCCCACCCCACTTAGTGTAGAAGATGCCATGAAAGAATAAAGAGGTGTGGTGAAGTCCCACCAACCGCATGTACCGGTAGTCATCCAGTTGTAATACTGGCTACAAGCTTCCCCACCACGGTATAGACCAACGAAGGCTCTGGGCCCCATGCTCTATAAGCCAGTTCACCTAATTCTTTGTCATCGGACCAAAGTTGAAGAAAGGCCTAGAAAAGAAGTTGGGAATGCTCGACAACGGGTAGTCAGGAGGGGCCGTTGTAATACCCCATTATTTTTAATGACTTTTAAATTGATATAAATTAAAAGGAAATGAGTTAAATCAATGGGGATTAATTGAAATTACTTATGTGAAAATAATTAGAATTAATCCGGATTGAATATTACTAGAATAAAGTAATACGTGATTGATATTGAATATTACTTAGTGATTAAAAGTAATATATGATTATGACTTTATTAAAATTGTTGGGATTTATAAATACGATAATTATGACAATTAAGTCGGGACGCGCGTGTGAGTCGTATAGGGACTGTAATTGAATGGAATGAAAAGTAAATTATTTTTATGTCATATGAATGGTCATTTTGAGTGCGCCAAAGTGTTCGGAAGGGTTTAAATAGTCAGAAAAGTATACACGGGGGTTTAATTTGGGTCTCGGGTCAATTTGGAACCGAATAGACACCCCAAAGAGGTATTTTGGTCATTTTACTTGGTAGATGAATAGTACTTACGAAATTTGGGTATTTTTTATATAAGTTAAGAGATATGTTAGCCAACGGTTTATTAACCAAAACTCTAAGACACATCCATTGAGAAAAGGGAAAGATTTCTCTAGAAGAGGAAGGGTTGTTCTAGGAAAACCAAAGGACAAAGGCACCTTGCACTACCACCGCCACCACCGGAGAGTGAGCGAAAAAGAGAGGAACACCAAAGAATCATCTTCAACAAAGGTTAAGACCTATCAAATCAAAGTAAAGTGTTTTAACTCTTGCAAAATATAGCATGTATGTTGTCTATGGTAGATAGAAAAAGTTTTTTTTAAAAGTTTTATGAATCAAAGGTTAATTTGATGATTTAGATTTAATCCTTGAAATGGAAACCCTGTAGGATTAATGCCTTGTTGATATTATAATTAACATCATGAAACTTCAGTTTATTTGATGAAGAAATTTAGGGTTTATACGTGTTCTTGAGTAAGAATGATAAAATACAAATTTTCTGAATTAAAATGGGATTAAAATGATTAATCGAAATTCCATGATGATTTTGATATGATTTGATGTTATAAATCATGAACATACTTGGATGTATCATTTGGGATGAATTATAAGGAGTTTGGAATCATTTGGTAGAGGTTTTGAGGATGAATTATGTTACAACCCGTAGGTATAAATATGTAAAAAAATGACGAACATTGTAGGATCATTTTAGGTCTGTTTTAAGCGAAAATTGGTAGTGTGCTAGTGATTTATGGTATAAAATTACGTTATGCAGAACTTTGTAGTTTTAAGTTTTTTCAAAATCGGAGCAGAAAAGCCTCAAATTGTAATTTTATATTTCTGGGCAGAATGTAACTTTATCGAGAAAAAAGGATTATTAGGAATTAAAATATAATCCAGGCTTGTTATAATGAGTCTGGGTTTTGGACCAATAAGTATGGGTTGAAGCTATTGGAATAATTAATTAAATCCTTTCAGTTAACAAGAGATGTTAGGAGTAATGGGAAATGTGAATAAAATGTGATTTATTAGTTTATGGGATAAACTTGAAATATACTACGTGTGGGATTTGTATATGGGATGAGAGTATACCCATTTATTAATATATATATAGATAGGTGGAGCGAATACCTATAATATAATTGAGGTTTAAAATACCATGATACGTAGGATATTCGAGATATAAGTATACTACATATGAGACTTGTAATATGGGATGGGCTATGCCCTATTGTTGATATATATATATATATATATATATATATATATATATATGTTGAGCGTATACCTATAGGATGATTTGTGTGTATGACATACCTAGCCTACTTGCTATCGATGGGAGGTTTGCGCGTTGAGGGCAACCATATCCTGATGAGCCTTAGGAGGGATTTTTGATTTATGTGTCAAAACATAAGACTTAGGTTGGATTGCCATGTGTGACAATAATGGTATTGAACGGTCATTTGGGTGTGTAGCCCAAAGGCTTAGGACTATGTTCGCCTCCAATATTTGTGTTTGTTATTTATGGTTCGAGGGATATACCGAACCGATAATCCTTTGTACAATGACGAGATGTACTCGAACATGATAGCAGAGTATGCATGCACCGCAGCTGAGTCTAGGGGTGCAGTGTTGTATATATATAGTAGAGTGAATGTATATATATACTTGTGATATTATCTATTGTGTGAATTAAGTAGACATGAATGATAATGAAATCTGAAATGAATTAAGTTGGTGAACACTTAATTATATTAAATTAAAAAAGTGCTTATCCATGTTAAAGAGAAATTGGATATATATGATTTACTTATATTACGAGAGAAATATGTTGGACATATATTGGGCTATCTTTATATGTTAGACTAGAAAGAACTAGTTAACATGGGAATAGTAACTAGTAGGTTTTAAGGTACATTAGGCGTGCAGACTAGATGAGAGGTGAGAATCTCAAGAGAGAGTTGGAGAATATAACATGAACATAATAATTGCTTAATTGCACTTGTTAATCACTTGCTATTTTAAAAATATTTTACCATGCGGCTCTTACCCATTTTTTGTATATTCTTGCCTCCCTTGTATCTTCTTTATTAAGTGTCTAGTCACAGGAATGCCAGGCATAAAGGATTGGATACTTGACATACTATGGATGATATAGAGTTGCAGTCTTTTCTTAGACGCTTTCATTATCTTGATTCATACATCCGTTGTAGTTAGTTCATGTAGGGCATGTCGCCTAAGGATTCTAGTTATTTCGATTCTATCTCAGAAAGTGGTATTACTTATGTCAGTTTTCATACATTCAGTTTATTTGGATTTTTGTATTGAGATATTTAAACTGGGGAGTTTATTCCAGTTACATTTAATTCAGTTGTGATGTTACTTATCTATTATGCATTGTTGTGGAATGGATTACATGAAATTATTTGTAATGGTAAATTGATATTGTGTTAAATTAAAATTTGAAAGTTTTTAACACCAGCTTAATTGAGTATTAGGTGATTAAAAAAAGAAAATGTTTGTTCAACAGTGATGCTAAGAATGAACCAACTATATACTCTGATTTAATTGGGTATATGACTGATCACCCAATATTTAATTGAGTGGGGTGTTACAGGTGGTATCAGAGCATCAGGTTTTAGAGTCCTTAGGATCTGTACGACTATCTACGTTTCAGCGTAGTGTTCTTTGATGTAGAGCCTTATGATTAGGATTATTGTATTCCTTCATATATGAATATTTACGTTCTCTTGCTATTAAACATAAGCGGTGAAATTCTTATACAAGTTCGATCGGGCTTCGTACGCCGAACAGAATAGGACGACCAACGAAGGCCGTTGGACAAATTGCAGGAGGAAAGGCTCAAAAGGAGACTTAGTATATTATGGAAAATGTTGATCGAGGTAAAATTCACCATAATTATTGTTCAAGTTGAAGACAATAAAGAAATCGCTTGGGAACTGTAGTTTCCTTAAACATAGTCGTTAGTGATGATGTTGCCGCTCCAGACTCACCCAACATTTATCGGTGAAGGGTGGCGAAGTTGGAAGGATTTCATAAAAAAAGAGAACATTTATAAAATGTGTGAAGGAAGAAGAGTGAGGAGCCAATAGAAGTAGAAATCCAAAGGCAATTGTATAGGGTGAAGTGTAGCAACACACAGGATTTAAGAATTTTGGACAACATTTTTCTCATAAGAGCAATCTTAAGTGATGGAAATTAGACTTCATAAATAAAGAAGTTAGTATTGAGATAAATGTGGACTTTGGGGTACGGTTTGACCGTGAAATCATCCATCTGTTGTTGTATCAGAGATGCGAATGAAATTGTGAAATTTTGGACCTTATCATAAATAGGATGTACCTGACAAAAATGAGTTACTTTTTGTTGAAGAGTTCGTGATTTATATACCCATGTGTAAATGGAAAAAATAAGATTTAGATGACTAGTGACGATGTCGTCAAGGGTGTACGTTTCTGAATTAATATCAATGCTTTCATGAAAAGGGAGTCAAGGGTGTTGGATAATTTAGTCGAAAAGTGAGACCAGGGTGAACGAGGATAGTAGAACACCACTTAGGGGCATATCCAGTAAGGGGGGGGGGCCCATATATATGGTTTAATTGAATATCTACTAAGTGAAAGCGGATTCAGTCAAGACTAGTATAATCGATAACGATTTCCATAGTGAAAGTGAAGCTGAAGAAATCAGTAGAGCAACAATTGATGCTAGTATTGTTAGGTTCAAAGTGGTCTGTAGGACTAGGGACAGGAGAAATGACACGAAAAGTTGTTCCAGGTGTAAAAAAAAAATTAGGACTATTAATGTTGAATGAGTCCATAAAAAGTGAGTGGGACCCATGAGACTGGGAACAGTAGAAATGAATCCTAGGTATGGATATCATCATATATGTTTATAGGGTAGCGAAACTCGCTGTTGACACCCATAGGGAGAAATGGGTAGGATCATTAAGAATTATGTTATTATATTCTACATTTGTGAGTGAGGAATGTAGGATTTATAACGGTAATGTGTAGTGACTGATTTTTGAGTATTGAAACGATGGAAAATTGTGTAATGAGACTATCGTATTTGTTATTTCAGAGTGAACAATATTAGTTCTGTTAGATGCCACCTGAAATAAGGTTAGGCCTAAGTGTATAAATTTATAGGTGGCATTCTTTACTTGGCATTTGTGAGTATGCCGGCATGTAGAGACTTGCTGCGGATGCGATTAAGGATATACTGTGTTCTTAATTCATTCATAGGGATATATTTCTCGTTATTTTGTAGCACCAAGAACTTGTGTTAGTGAGAGCGCCATGTTTAATATTATCTTTGAGGGACATGAGAGTGGATGAGTAGACTTTTATATAAATAGACAAAACCTGTTGGGAAGGTACATACTGTGGACTAAGGACCTGAAGGGTTTCGACGACCGACTAGGTTAGGTAGTAGTGTATCGAGGGGGGTCCTTATTTGGATTTCGCTCTACGAGACACCCCACGCATGAAACTAGCGAACGTTGGGAGTCGAAGTAAGTTTTATAACAACCCGCGTAATTTTGGGCTATTTTAATTAATTTTTGGAAAATGGAGGAAAATAAAGTTTTTGATAAAATTATTTTTATTGCTCAAATATGTTGGTTATTATTTTTTAAGTCGAGAATTTCAAACGGTTTCGAAAAAGGAGTTAAAACGGATTTTAAAATGTTTTTAACTCTTGGAATTCTAAGTCGGCGAACATTAAGTAATTTTCAAGAGTTGTTTTGACTTCCAACTCTTCATTTATTTGCCTTATTTAAAGGAGTCTTTTGGATTCCAACTCTTCATTTCTTTTCATTATAAAAGGGAGTCGTGGGAAACCCTTTTAACATACTTTTGGCACAAATTTTGGCTGCAAATATATTTTATATTCCTCTTCTTTTTATATACACACTGGCCCTTGAGATTTGTGAGTTCCAACCTTAGATTAGAGGTGTTCTTGGGGCTATTTTATTGGAGGTTCTTGGAGGAGATTTTGTAGATCTTTTGTGTTGATCTTGAGGATGTGATCATTGGTTTCTCATCATGGTTTGAGGTATGGGGTTTTACACAATATGCTCCTTAAATCTCGCGAGTGTCATTCTCTTTGAATTCTTGTTTAATTGAACTCATATTTGAATTGTTAAATTCATTGAAATCTGGAAAATAATTGTTGAAATTATTTTGATTCATTTGGTATCATTATATTGTTAATGAGCACGTTGTCATGAGATTTTAATATGGCAGGGATGTTGGGCACCCGCCAAGATTCCTGTTTCCGGGCTATGGCTTGATAAAGCATATACGGATGTGGTGAGGCCTGGTGACCCGGTTAAAGTGTTGTTGAGAAATTATATTGATAAATGCTTTGAGATTTGCATTTTGATTTGAATATTCGTACTCGTGTTGTTACGCTTTATTCATCGTTAATATATTTGTTGAGCATCTTTCCTGTCGTATTGTGTACTTCCCCATATTTTCTTTTAGTGGAAGGTTAGTGCGGATTTTGGGGCGCTATGGAGATTGATTTTAGCGAGGATTGTTTAGGAAAGATTTGCTTAATTTATTTTGTGGTATAGAGCATTGGAGATTTGTATTTTATTTCGAGTTAGATGTTGTATTTATTTCAAGAGAATTTTGGTTGTATTTTATTTGAAGAGATTTGAGATTAGTGGTTTCCTCTCTTGTTATTGTGGATTTATTTAGATGCTCTATACCTTGTCACTTATGGATTTGATTTATTTTATCGCATTAGCGCTCCGTTCGCTCTCTCCGGGCGTGCGGGGTGTTACAGTTTGGTTTTTAGGATATGGGTTTAGAACCTTTGTTATAATATATATTTGTTAAAACTGAGAGTTAGGGGTTATAGTATGATTTGAGGCCAGTGTAGTCGCCAAATGTGAATATGAAAACCAGTGTGATATGGATTATATTATAAGTAGTAAGTTGGTAAAGTGTAACCTTACAGAGTAATCACGTATAGTGTATGATATCACATCCATTTAGATCTTATGCTGAAATGTACACAACGTAGGGTGTATGGGAACCCTAGATAGTTGGATTATAGTATTTTCCATAATTGAGAATTGTGTCACAATATGTATTTTAGAGGTAAATAAATGTAGAAGTTATTATTTCAGGACTTAGTTGCTTAATGGTTTAGGTCAGTTAGGACCGATACTCCCCAAATTTGCCACGAGGATGGTATAGGAAGAATTTGATAAAGTTTAACTCGAGAAAGTTGAAACTTACATGGTAAGGTATATGGAGGCCTATGTTTCATGAGAATCTAAAATTTGAAGAGAGGGGGAGAACTTCGACACACGATGATGGCATCATCGCATGAGTCAGGGTTGTGGATGAGTTTGTGAGAAAGATAAAATGCAACATGATATAAAACTGTAGTAATCATGGCATAAAACCAAGCAAGACATTGCTGAGCTCTAATTGAAAGTGGACCATCAAAAATTAATAAGGTTACTTCAGCCGTTGGGAATTCCTTGGTAGAAATGGGAGAACGTATCCCTAAATTATCACAGAGTTAATTACTTGGCAAAGGGATCATGACCCTATATGGATGATAGTGGGTCGGGTAATAAAATTATCTCACGTTATTCCAGTTAGGACTAATCATAACATGTGACAGTATACCCTAATCATTATTCCTGAGATCGTAAGGTTATATGGCGTACATTTTGACATTGTGTTTGATATAGAGACAAGAGAGTTATGTCTCGATTATTGGGAAGAGTTTTCAAAAGGCCATGAGTATCGAGATGCGAATGTATACGGCCTAACACACCCATAGATGGATGGGCAAACTGAGAATTATAGTTACATATTGAGGGATATGTTGTATTTCCGATTATGGGAAGATTTAGTGTCATATTTGGAGTTCGTGTACAATAACTCCTCTCAACTCATTTACGGTATGACTTTATTTGAGGCATTATATAGAAGACCTTGTCGTCCTTATGCTTATTGGCTAGAGGTGGAGGATAAGGAGCTACTCGGGCAGAAGGATTCAGGGCCCACAAGCCAGAATTGAAATGATTTGGTGTTACATTATTGCATGTTGGAAAAAGGGAAATTGGTACCGAGATACGTAAGACCATTTTCTATTATTGTAAAGATTGGACTGGTAGCTTACAGGCTTAGGTTCCCATAGTCCTTTGCTGAGGTAGTATTGCGAAAATGTGTTGGCATTTATAGTATATATTGTGTGTAAAATATATGCCGTACAACAAAGAATAAACTACTAATGTGACATAGTAGTAAGACAAGTTTGTATATATCTAAAGACTGATTAATCTACTATAGTGAAAATAGTAGGAGGATAGGTAGTGATAATCTAAAATTGAAATTTAAGTAGTGAAACTTAAATGGTAAGGCTTGGAGTATAACATCAATGAGGTGTTCATTATTAGGGGTATTCGGTAATGTACTATATGGGCGGTACAACGGAGGTTACATGAGATGTGAGATTAATAGCTGGAGTTGTCCTTACAAGATATGCCTTACTTTCCAAATTTCGGGACGAAATTTAGTTATTGGGGGGGGGGGGGGGGGGGGGGAGTATGTAATACCCCGTATTTTTAATGACTTTTAAAATGAGATAAATTAAAAGTAAATGGGTTAAATCAATGAGGATTAATTGAAATTATTGATGTGAAAATAATTGGAATTAGTCCGGATTGAATATTAATAAAAAAAAGTAATATGTGATTGATATTAAATATTACTTAGTGATTAAAAGTAATATATGATTATGACTTTATTAAAATTATCGGGATTTATAAATACGATAATTACGGTAATTAAGTCGGGACGCGCGTGTGAGTCCTGTCGGGACAATAATTGAATGGATTGAAAAGTAATTTATTTTTATGTCATCCGGATGGTCGTTTCGAGTGCGCCAAAGTGTTCAGAGGGGTTTAAATAGTCAGGAAAGTCTACCCGGGAGTTTGATTTGGGTCTCGGGTCAAATTGGAACCGAATAGACACCTCAAAGAGGTATTTTGGTCATTTTACTTGGGAGATGAATAGTACTTACGAAATTTGGGTATTTTTATATAAGTTAAGAGATATGTTAGACAAAGGTTTATTCACCAAAACTCTAAGAGACATCCATTGAGGAAAGGGAAAGATTTCTCTAGAAGAGGAAGGGTTGTTCTAGGAAAACCAAGGGACAAAGGCACTTTGCACCACCACTGCCGCCACCGGAGAGTGACCGAAAAAGAGAGGAACACCATAGCATCATCTTCCCCAAAGGTTCAGACCTATGAAATCAAAGGCAAGTGTTTTAACTCTTGCAATCTATAGCATGTATATTGTCCATGGTAGATAGAAACATATATATTTTTTAAAGTTTTATAAATAAAAGATGAATTTTGATGATTTTGATTTAATCCTTGAAATGGAAACCCTATAGGATTAATCCCTTTTTGATATTAGAATTAAGATCACGAAACATGGGTTTATTTGATGAAGAAATTTGGGGTTGACACTTGTTCTTGAGTAAGAATGATAAAATGCAGCTTTTTTGAATTAAAATGGGATTAGCATGATTAATCAAAATTTTATGATGATTTTGATACGATTTAGTTTTATAAATCATGTACATAATTGGGTGTATCATTTGAGATGAATTATAAGGATTTTGGGATCATTTGGTAGAGGTTTTGAGGATGAATTAAGTTACAACCCGTAGGTATAAATATGTAGAAAAATGACGAACATTATATGATCATTTTAGGACTGTTTTAAGTGGAAATTGGTATTGTCCTTGCGAGTTATTATATAAAATTACGTTCTACACAACTTTGTAGTTTTAAGTTTTTTTAAAATCAGACCTGAAAAGCCTCAAATTGTAATTTTAAATTTCTGGGCAGAATGTCTATTTATCAAGAAAAGGGATTATTGGGAATTAAAATATAATCTGGGCTTGTTATAATGAGTCTGGGTTTTAGACCAATAAGTATGGGTTGAAGGTAACTACTGGAATAATGAATTAAATCCTTTCGGTTAACAAGAGATGCTAGGAGTAATGGGAAATGTGAATAAAATGTGAATTATTAGTTTATGGGATAAACTTCAAATATACTACGTGTGATAGTTGTATATGGGATGAGAGTATACCCATTTATTGATATATATACATAGGTAAAGCGAATACCTATAATATAATTGAGGTTTAAAATACCGTGATACGTAGGAAATTCGAGATATAAGTATACTACATATGAGACTTGTAATATGGGATGTGCTACGCCCTATTGTTGATATATATATAGACGGAATTTAATGCGGACGCAACTTGCGAATTTAACTTACGGACGGATTTTTGTGTATTTTTTTAAAGTAGCAAAAAATTAAATTTTGACTCGATTTGTTTTCTGTGGTATTTAAACATTTCAGGAGACCCATGTAAAAAAAATCATCTCAAAATGAAATGTTTTACTATTTTTAAAAAATCGATCAAATATATGTCGACTTTAAAGAGCTTTAAAAATCTACATATGTGTGACCGATTTTTTAAAAATATCAAAACAATTCGTTTTAAGCTGATTTTTTATAGGGGTCCCCTGAAATGTTAAAATACAAAAAAAAAATTAAATCGAAAAAGGTTTTTTACTATTTTTAAAAAATATGGAAAAATCCGTTTGCAAGTTAAATCCGTAAGTTAAGTCCGCATTAGAGCCGACCTGTATATATATATATATATATATATATATATATATATATATATATAGGTTGAGCGTATACCTATATGATGATTTGTGTGTACGACATACCTAGCCTACTTGCTATCGACGAGAGGTTTGCACGTTGAGGGCAGTCATATCCTGATGAGCCTTAGGGGGGGATTTTTGACTTGTGCCTCAGAACATAGGACTTAGGTTGGATTTCCATGTATGAGAGCAATGGTATTGAACGGTCATTTGGGTGCGTAGGTATGTGCGTAGCCCAAAGGATTAGGACTATGTTCGGCTCCAATATTTGTGTTTGTTATTTATGGTTCGAGGGATATACCGAATCGACAGTCCTTTGTATACTGGTAAGATGTACCCGAATATGACAGCAGAGTATGGATGCATCATAGTTGAGTCTCGGGGTGCAGTATTGTATATATATAGTAGAATGGATGTATATATATACTTGTGATATTATCTACTGCGTGAATTAAGTAGACATGAATGATAATGAAATCTGAAATGAATTAAGTTAGTGAACAGTTAATTATATTAAATTGAAAAAGTTCTTATCCATATTAAAGAGAAATTGGATATATATGATTTACTTATATTGCGAGAGAAATACGTGGGAACGATATTGGTCTACGTTTAGATGTTAGACTGGAAAGAACTAGTTAACATGGGAATGGTAACTATTATGGTTTGAAGGTACGTTAGGCGTGCACACTAGATGAGAGGTGAGAATCTGAAGAGTGAGTTGGAGAATCTAACATGTACATAATAATTGATTAATTGCACTTGTTAATCACTTAATATTTTTAAAAATATTTTACCATGCGTCTCTTACCCGTTTTCTTGCATATTCTCGCCTCCCATGTATCTTCTATATTAAATGTCTAGTCACAGGAACGCCTGGCATAAAGGATTAGATACTTGACGTACTATGGATGCTATGGAGTTGCAGTCTTTGCCTAGACAATTTCATTCTCTTGATTCATACATCCGTTGTAGTTAGTTCATGTTGGGCATGTCGCCCAAGGATTCTAGTTATTTTGATTCTATCTCAGACAGTGGTATTACTTATGTTAGTTTTAATACAATCAGTTTATTTTGGATTATTGTATTGAGATATTTAAACTTGGGAGTTTATTCCAGTTACATTTAATTTAGTTGTGATGTTACTTATCTATTATGCATTGTTGTGGAATGGATTACATGAAATTATTTGTAAAGGTAAAATGAGATTGCATTAAATTAAAATTTGAAAGTTTTTAACACCAGCTTAATTGAGTATTAGGTGATTAAAAAAAAAAGAAAATATTTTTTGACAGTGATGCTAAGAATTAACCAACTGTATAATCTGATTTATTTGGGTATAGGACTAATCACCAGGTATTTAATTGAGCGGGGTGTGTAATACCTCATATTTTTGATGATTTAAATAATTATGGGATTAATTATTACAGAGGGATTAATTGAATTTAAATGTGAGAATTAAATTATTAATTAGTCCGGATCTAATAAAAATAAATATTAACTAGTGTGCCAAGGGTTAATACTTATTGATTTAATATTACTGTGCGATATGTAATATGAAACTATACACTTGGATAAATTGTCGAGAGAGAATAATACGATAGTATAGTTAATTAAGTCAGACGCGCGTGTGAGTTGTGTCGGAACTAATTTAGTGGAATAAAAATATCAATTATTTTTAGTAACTCAAATGGTAATTTCGAGTGTACCGTTTAGTCCGAAAGGATCGAGATAGTCAAGATAGTATACCCGGGTGTTTAGTTTGGGTCCCGGGGCAATTTTAGGCCTAACCGGCACCCCGAGAGGGCATTATGGTAAATTGGATATTTAGGCTTAATTAATGGACGAAAATTAAGAGTTAAATTATCATCCAAAGAAAGTCCATTAGGGTTAGAAAGCTACAGGAAGTAAGAACAGCCATAGGAAGTGTGAGGGAAAGCTATTTCCAAAAGAAGACGACCAAATTGACACCAACTTACACAACCACCACCACCACCATGTAGATCGGGACAAGGGGAACACACCCATACCAACAACGTCAAGAAATCAGATGACTAATCCATGGCAAGTGTTTATAACTTGTTGTATTTCGATATCTATCATACTCATGTTAGTATAAGATTTTTAGGAACATGCTTTGGTTCATAAAAATGATGAAATTGAGGAATTTGGATATGTAAATTGACTCTGAGATTTGTTAAATTGAAACCCTTCATGTATGTAGACTAGAGATCACGTTTTGATGAACTTATGTGTAAAACAAATTTGGAAATTATGTTTTCTTGAATATGAATTTGAAGAACTAGGGTTTTGATAAATTAAATTGAGGTTTTCATGTTTTATGGATGATTCGTAATGATTTGATGATTCTAGGATATTAGGATTCATGTATTATTGATGGGGTTAGAATTATAACTGTTTGTTTAGAGTTTGGGATGTTGAATAAGAGGTTTTAAGTTTAAAAATGGTGGAAAAATACTGAAAATATGGGTAGAAGACGAACAACGCAATCTCGCTCGAAGTCGCTCGAAGTCGTTCGAGCGAGATTGCATCTCGCGCGAAGTCATTCGAGAGACATGTGGCAATCGTTCAAATGACCTGCCTTATGGTTCGAGCGACAGAGTGTAATTTTAGGAATTTCTTAGAATCCAGTTTTGAGTCTATTAATTTATGGGAGTGAGATAAATTACCCAATAATAAACTTAAGTAAGACAGAATTTCGAGAAAAGTATGAGCGATTAAGTACTTCAATTATTTTGGCACGGAGAGAATGTACTTTAGAGATTGTGAGAGGGATAATAATCTCAATAATTGTACTACGAAATGTTGAAATCAAAATACGTAAGAGGAGTATATATGTAGGTGAGAGGAATACCTATAAATTATAATAGGACGTGTGTATGCCTATTAAGTGATATTATTATTAAAGGCACTAATGGGTGATAACCCGGGGGTGTAAGAATCTTATTATTAAGTGTACTAATGGGTGATAACCCGGGGTTACAAGTATGAAATATAAGTGTACTAATGGGTGATAACCCAGGGGTACAAGATTATTTAAATAAGTGTACTAATGGGTGATAACTCGGGGGTACAACATTATGGTTAGGTGCGCTAATGGGTCATAGCCCGGGGGTGCAGTATTATAATATATGTATATATGGCAGATGTGACTATATGTATATATGTACGTAAGTTGTGAATCAACCTACTGTGCATAGCTTGTAGATACGGGCATGTAAATTTATAAAGAAAATCTTAAGAGTATAATCGATTCATTATGAAAACGGGAAAATATCCTAATTAGCTATTCGACATAGGCTAATTTGATAACGTATTGTATGGGCGATAAGGGTTTACTAATGGCGAGAATAAATATTACTAGGATGAATTAAGACTAGTTATATTGGGTGGTATAGCTATGGAGAAAATTAAATACACGCTAAGCGTGCACAATAGAAGAGAGGTGAGAATCTCATGTGAGATTTCGAACTAACATGTACGTGATGCTTGCTTTACTGCAATTTTTAAATACTTGCTTAAACAAATATTTTCACACATCGGGCTCTAACCCGTTTCTTGCATATTTTCTCTCTCTTGCTATATATATGTATTATATCAGCTGCTCATCCACAGGGACACCAGGCTTAGAGATTGGATTGCTTGGCGTGCTGCAGCTGTAGGTCATCGTATTAGACGCCTCCATTATTCCATTTCCATTCTTTATAGACTCTCTATTTAGAGCATGTGTTACCCATTCCTTAGACAGTTTTTCAGAAATTATGTTCAGTTTACTTTTCGTTCATTCTCATTTGGATTTGTGGCTACTATGGTTTTGTTTTTGGAGTTTTGAACTGGAAGGTTTTATCCAGTCTAAATTTATTTCAACACGTGATTCTGATTCCGTATTTATATTAATTAATTATTCGTGGATGGTTTATATTAAATTTCTTAGTTTGGTGATTAAATGGTTTTAATTACAAAGGAAAAAATGTTTTGACACCTAGCTTAATTATATTAGGTGATTAAATGGTGATTAAATGAGTTATTATGTTTTTTGACAGTGATGCTAAGAATGAACCAACCGAGCATTCTGTTTTAAATTCTATAGAGGGCTGATCACCCGATATTTAATTGGGCGGGGTGTCACAGGTTGTATCAGAGCATCAGGTTCTAGAGTCCTTTAGGATCTGTACGGCTTACTATGTTTTCAGCTTTGTGTCCTTTGATATAGAGCCCTATTTTTAGGACTGTTGTGATCTTATATTTTTACGATTTCGTCTCCAGCTATTCGAGATTTAGTAATAACTGGGGACTAATTCAAGATGCCTCCTTGATGTGCACCGAGAGACCGACAGGCCTAGCCAAAGCAGCCCACAGTATAGGCTCAGGGGACAATAAACGCAACAGAGGTTGTCGCGATAGTTGCACAAGCGGTGAATGCAGCCTTAGCGGTGGTGCAGTAGGCCCTACCCCAGGTTCAGACAGTGGCACCAGTTCCAGTGCATCCATTTCCCACTGCATGGTAAAGAGTTAGAGAGTCCTTTAAGAGGTCTTGTCCCCCAGAGTTCATGGGCAGTTCAGATGTGGTTATCGCTAGTCAGTGGAAGAAGGACATACAACGACACCTTCGTATATATGAGTGCACGGAGGTTCAGAGGCAAGTTTTGGCTACCTTCAAGCTGGTAGAGGCAGCCTTACAGTGGTGGGAGTCCACTACTACTATCGAGGAGCGAGATTTAATGACTATAAGTGATTTCTGGGTGCGGTTCGACCGCAAGTACTTTCCTTCCACCGCCAAGACTGAGATGAGGCGAAAAAATTTAGACCTCACCCAGGAAGGGAGGACAGTTGCGGAATACGAGGAGGAATTCACACAATTGACAAACATGGTACCAGAGGAGGTGCCTACTGAGGAGAAGCGCATTTAGATGTTCATGGATGGCTTGACTTGGAGGATACGGCATCATCTATTGGGTAACCTTTCCCTACACTCATATACTGACGTTGTAAATGCAGCCTTATTGCATTATCAGGACAACCGCTTCCATGCTAAGGGAAGAAAGCGAGCGGGAGAGCCCAATTAGTTAGGAAAGACAGGGGGAGGTAGCGCCTGTGGGGTACCAGTTGTGAAGATTCAGAGGCAGAGTTCCCAGCAGGGGGAGTCCGCTAAGAGGTTTCGTTCTGGGGGTTTCAGGCATGGTCATAGGGGTTGGACATAGGGCCACCAGGCCAGCAGCAGGGCCAGCCACAGAATCAGCAGTAGGGCCAACAATATGGAGGATAGCAAGGCCAAGGTAGAGGTGGTAATGGCCAACCGGGTCGAGGCTATCAGGGACAGAGAGGAGGAAACTTCATCGGGAAATGTTATACTTGTGGAAATACTGGCCATAAGAAATAGGAGTGCCCCAATAAGGACAGAGTTCCTCGACAGCAGGGTACTCATCAGGAGCCCCAGAGACCTATCTTTCCCACATCCCTACTAGCGCCACCTCCAGTTCCATCCTTGCCCGCAGTTCCGATGAAGCAGGGGCAATTGCAGTATGGACGTGTCTATAACTTCCACCAGGCCGCAGTTCCGCAGGCACCACCTGCAGTGGAGGGTAAGTTTTCTATCCATGGTACTTTGGGTCGTATCTTATTTGACACGAGGGAATCACACTCCTTTATAGCCACTAGCTCTGCACGGGCCACTAGGTTGTTAAGCTTGACAGAGAGTACAGTGACTTGTGTAGACTCATCGCTAGGTAATGGGTCGATGATTTTATTCATATGCCGGGGAGTAGGCATAGAAATTAGCGGTTTAATTTTACCGGCTGATATGCTAGTGTTAGATATGTCTGAGTACGACGTCATTATTGGCATAGATTGGCTGGTCGAGTATAGGGCCATGATTGATTGCTTCAGTAGGAGTATTGTGTTCACCATTCTGGGCTAGGAAATGTTCTTAGTGGCAATGCCTCATTCTGAGGGAGGGTTATCCACCCACTTATTTTTTTATAGAGGATGAGACCACTACAGTAGTGGTTCCACTCGATTCAATTTCGGTCGTCTGTGAGTTTGCTCATGTATTTTAGGATACACCGGGGTTGCCTCCGAGTAGGGAGATCGAGTTTGTGATAGACTTAGCACCAGACACTCGTCCGATAGCACGTGCGCCTTACTGTATGGTTCCAGCAGAGATGAGAGAGTTACGGGATCAGATAGAACAGTTGTTGGGACAGGGCTTCATCCGTAGGAGTACCTCCCCTTGGGGTGCCCCAGTTCTGTTTATAAAGAAGAGGGATGGGTTCCTACGACTTTGTATTGATTATGGGGAGATTAACAAAGTCACGATACGGAATAAGTATCCGTTGCCTCGCATCGATGACTTGTTTGATCAATATAGAGGAATGACCCACTTCTCGAAGATAGACTTGAGATTCGGGTACCACCAGCTACGCATTAGGGAACAAGACGTGGCTAAGACTGCTCTTATGACGAGGTATGGGTCATATGAATTTAGGGTTATGCCATTTGGGCTAACCAATGCCCTAACAGTATTTATAGACTTGATGAATAGAGTATTCAGAGAGTTCCTAAATCAGTTTGTCATTGTCTTCATAGATGACGTCCTGATTTATTCCCGCACTAAGGAAGAGCAGTCCGAGCACTTACGTATGGTTTTGTAGATTTTACGAGAGCATGAGTTGTACGCCAAGAATGAAAAGTGTGAATTTTGGCAGCAAGAGGTACAATTTTTTGTGACACCCCGCCTAATAAAATATCGGGCGATCACTCCTATATCAAATTAAAACAGGAGTCTCACATGGTTCATTCTCAGCATCATTGTCGAAAACCAATTTAATTACTAATAACCTATTAGGCTGACGTCAAAAATTTTAATTAACTAAACTTTTTTTAACCAAACCATTCAAATCAATACAACACAACAGTTTATATACATCAACTGAAGTGAAAAATAACCGAACACTTGGTACAATAATATAACAAAATCGAATGCAGCACAAAAGGCGGTAGAGAATAAATGAATACAATTAGGCCATCAGCCCAAATGTTTCTACAATACCTCCAATATAGATCTCAAGGATAGAAGCGTCTATAATAAACCTGCATGCATCCACATCTGCTGCAGCGAACGACTGACTCGAAAGAATCATCATCCAGGCATCCCTGTGTCTTGACACCTAATATATATAGATATAGAAAGAGATAAAAATAGAGAAACGGGTCAGAGCCCGAGTTTGAAAATATTTTAGCAAGTGCATAATTGCCATATATTAGAAATATGAAATTTCTCATACTTAAATTGGTATTGCACTCTCGTGAGATACCCCTCACCCCTCTGCTAATAGTGCATAACTATCGCATACCTTTTAAAACAACTTAGTTAAGCTATCCTGCCTAACTAATTCCTTTCACCCATCTTCTAAAGATCTTCATTTTATACCATCCCGTATATGTGAACACTTCTCACTAGAACCTATGATCCATATACATATAAATCCGGATATAAATCTATTGGAAGGATAATATCACTTTTTTCATACTTTAATATATTGTAAGCTATCGCCTGAGCTTATACATCAATAATCTCTCACTTATGATTCATCTTTCATCATGAATAACTTTCACTGGTTATTTACACTATTCAAGTTTTAGTGATTATTAACCTCGTATATAATATTCTCATCTTTATATACGGATATCCCTATTTTTCTTCCGGAATTTATACTCCCGAAAGATTCAGAATTTATCTCACATTCCATTGTTTATTATGTCCGTGTATATATTTTTCACATCTCATATATATATATACACACACACACACACACACACACACATCAAGTATACCCATACTTATATATCACACCCTAAATAAATATAGTAACCATCCCCCAGAGCTATAACTCAATGGACGCAGTCTCTCATTGTTATCACTTTTCCTTGAAAGCCATATAACATTCACTAGTTATATATATAATACAATTTTCTCCATGTATTTAATTACGCGTATATAATTATGTACTCCATTATATACGTAAAACCATATTACAACATTCACACATATGTTGAATATAATATAACCCATCCACCCGAGTAATAACTCACCGGATGTATTCTCTAAAGTGCTATCACACTAGGTATACTCACATAGCCTAGTTATCCCAAGTCAGAATCGCTCACTAACTTGGCCAAAAATAAAAACATTGGAGGCGATCATATTGCTTCCCTGAAAGTGAGATAAGCCCCTCACCCATATAATGGACGCTATGACCTGGGGATATACTCGCCCTACTCCTCAAGCTAGGTGATTCACCCACATCGCGCAACCTCCCCCGATAGCACTAGAGCATATAAATTAATAAATACCTAGTCATCGGTATTTATGAGAACACAATATATATATATACTATCACACTACCGTATATATATAATAATTAGTTCCCGACATTACCGTGCACAAAATCCGTAGCACTAGCCTTTAATTTTAAATAAATACCTAGACACCGATATTTATGAGCACACCATGTATATATATATACTATCACACTACCGTATATATATAATAATTAGTTCCGGCATTACCGTGCACACAATCTGTAGCACTAGCCTATAATTTTCTCCGAGTCTATGATCCGGCTCTAATGTAATTAATATACACATTAATTAATATAATACTTTCACGAGTCTATAGTTCCGACTCTAATTTAATTAATATACACATTAATTAATATAATACTTTCTCGAGTCTATAGTTCCGACTCTAACTATTAATAATATCTACTCACTTATATTTATATGCACACACCATATATATACACTATCTCACACCGTATATATATGAATATAAAATCTTCCGGCCTTACCGTGTACTGAATCCATAACACTAGCCAACATATTCCCGAGTCTATGGTCCGACTCTAATTATTAATTAATATACTCATTAATTAATTTATTATCTCTCCGAGTATATTGTCCGACTCTAATTTAATTAATATAATTATTAATTAATTTAATATCTCCCTGGTGTCACACAACTAATGTACCCGGACATGCTCACTTGGCCCTAATTTCTATCTCTTAGAACGTACTCCTTAAAATTCCATTATAAAGAGAACGCTCCTAATTAAACAATATTCAACAATTTATTATCTCCTCCCATAATAAATTATTTCATCTATAAGCTTTAATTAATTAATCTCCCATTAATTAATCTATTTTCATGGCATCACTCACCAAAATATCCAGACACCTATTTGGTCCATAATACAATTTCCTCAAATCTGGCTATCCATGCCTATTTCTCGTAGCATTAGCCTGTAATCCCGAATATACATATTCGATTCAATTCCATAAATATTCACTTACTTATTGCAATTCCATATGTATTCACTTACTTATAATTTGAATATAACATCTCTTTTAAACTCAGGATATTAAGCTTATCACAACTAGCTCATATCCTAATTACATTCGAAATTTTCATTTGAATCCCCAAGACTTTTTATCCCATTAGACTCTTAAAAACCACAAAGTTTCAAAACTTTAATTTTTGGCAGATTTCACACCTAAATACCTCTTTAAGTATTATTCCTCACGAACACCCCTATTTGGGTAAATCTTGGATTTTACTTTCAACTAACCCAATCTATATGCCAAAAATTATTTAGAAGCCCCCACACTATTTTTAGGAACCCCAAATGCTTATCTCCAAAAAATTCTAGCCTTTATTTTTCCAATTTTTGATTTGATTTTCGAGTTAAAGATTTCCACCTCGGAACCGCTTTCTTAGAAAAATCATAAAAAATAAAAAACAAATCAGAAAAATACGGGTTGACACCTACGTAACCATATCAAAAAGATCTACAACTTTTGTGTTTTGACCGAGAGCTGAATCAGTTTTCTTCCTAGCCGAATTGACCCCGCAATCTACTGGATTACTATTCATCGCCTTCTCCAATATCCCAAACCTCCATTAATACACCTCCGAGGTTTTTCTTTTCTCACCCATCATCATCCAACCTTAAAAAACTATAATCACACAGATAAAAGGGGTTCTAATCATCCTAGAACCTGAATCCAACAATTAATTTAAATAAATTCCCAAATTTCTCAAATTTGATATTATCCGGGGTTTATTCGTTAATCTTTCGAAAAACCCATTTTTGATTCACAAAACTCATACCAAAAATCTTTATAGTTTTACACACCAAATATAATATGAGAAATAATCACACTAAATTAATAAAGCAAGTAAACACTTGCCTTGTGGATAAAATCCGAAGACCTCGAGTCGAATCCCGCGGAGTTTGGCCGAAAATCTCCTTTCTTCTTTCTCTTTTCCTTCTTATTCTTTCTTCTCTTCTTTCTCTCTTCTCTTTCTCTCTCTTAGGGCTTATAATTGGGGAAATAAGGCTTCTCGCCTTATAAATCCCGTTTTTAATCATATGGGCCTAATTAAAATGGCCCAAATACCCCTGAATGGGCTCAGTTATGCCCAAAAATATTCCGTGACCCATTTACCACCTTCGGGTACACTTTTCCGACTATCTCAGCCCATCCGGACTTAATCGTGCACTCAGAATTGACATCCGAATTAATTTATAAAATCCCTATCTCACACCCACATTAGTCTATACCGATTCCCAGCTGAGATAAATAAATGCCACGTCACTTATACATGTTATGACGTAAATAATTTTTTTTACTATTCACTTAGTACTTAAATTTCCCTAAATATTAACCATTCACTCTCCGATTAATATTTAAATAAATATTATCATAATTAATTCAATTAAATTACGGCACCCAAGTAATTTAATATTTTTCGAATTAATTAAATATTACATGCACATAAATACGGGGTGTTACATACTCCCCCCCCCTTATAAAGGAATTTCGTCCTCGAAATTTAAGATAATCCTAGTGTTGCAAGCTTCGAATAACACTCGTTAGTCCTGTGCCTCTATGATCGCTAGAACCATCTCCCCCGAGTCAAATTACAATTTTTCACAATTACACATTTTAATTAGCCAGGGCGCCTATACACCCTGTCCCCATACTTAATCGCATAAAAGTTACCCGACTATGCTATCCGTAATCCGTAAGATAACTTCCAACCCGTAGTCATATCACATATATGAATAATAAATGGGGTACCCAACCCATGTACTAACGACCAAACATCTCCCCACTTCCAACGTTGCTCTAAGTTTCATGCGTGGGACGTCTCACAAAGAGAAACCCAAACAAGGAACCCCCCGATACACTACTACCAAACATTATCGGTCGTTGAGATCTGTTAGACCCTCAGTCCATATCACGTACCCCTAAATACCTGTCTCTTAACCCAAAAGCATACATGCCACTCTTATGCTACAAAAGACAACATAAAATACCGCACTCTTACTATCACTAGTTCTTGTGCAAAATAAATCCCGAGCTAAATCTCCTTGCTCCATGATCAATCCGCCATGCCTTGAATCATATCAGTAAAAATCCCTACGCACTGGGATATAATATACTAGACAACGCCACCCTCTGCAGTTTATTTTAAAAAATATTTCCGTAAGTCCAACCTTCTTTCGGGTGGAACTTCGCAAAGAAAATACATCCTGCCCTGGAATAGCGAACATGATAGTCTTGCTGTAACTGCCCACTATCGCTTACCCGTCGCTAACCAATCTATGCCTAGGATAAAAATCATGCTCGCATAGCACTTCTCAAAATGAGTTAACCTTACAAAATGTAACCTCTCAATGTTCACACCTGCTCCCCTGCAGATAAAACAAAAGAGAGCCCTGTTACCCCGTGGTAAACATATCCTCAATAGTAACTCTACTATAAGCCCACTAAACTCGTCTCCCACGCGAATATAGTGCTAATAAAAATATCTTGACTCTCTCGGTCACACAAAATATACCTCATTCGCTCGAGGATACAACTCATATTTCTATCTTGCCAATCTCCCTGGCTGTTCAAACATTTCTCAAACATAATACGCTTGTCCGATCCGAACCCCAAAACTATCTTAATTATTGCCCTGCTAGGCACCATACTCATGTCCCTTTAATTGCTTTGGGCGAAATCAATACGTGTGGTCTCACTCTCCACATAAAAATATCTCTCGATAAAATCCCTTATATTTGTGGCCACATTGGACCCCCGTTGTTCCTTTAGCTCCGCTGTCCCCAGGGAACACACTACTAGCCTTACCAGCCCTACCTGAATTTCTTAAATTCTTTTAGCTCCCTTCGCATAGGAGGATCAACTGTTCAAACACAATTGGGATGACCTTGACTACGGTCATCATCCCCGAAATATATTTTACAACACAAATAGAGCCCTGCCTCCTGCTGCCCTCAAAAGGGTCTTCCCTGTTCGCCCTTCATCGATCAGCACACGAATCTCGATCGAGTGCGCAAAATATTTACAATAATCTTACATAATGGCTGGAGAACGAAATCTCACATGAGGATATGAAAAATCCTAATCATAAGGCTCTATATCAAATCAAAAGCAACGCTGAAAGCGTAGTACATCCGCACAGATTCCTAAGGACACTAGAACCTGATGCTCTGATACCATCTGTGACACCCCGCCTAATAAAATACCAGGCGATCACTCCTATATCAAATTAAAATAGGAGTCCCATATGGTTCATTCTCAGCATCACTGTCGAAAACCAATTTAATTGCTAATAACCTATTAGGTTGGCGTCAAAAATTTAAATTAACTAAACTTTTTTTAACTAAATCATTTAAAACAATCCAACACAACAGTTTATATACAACAACTGAAATAAAAAATAACCGAACACTCGGTACAATAATACAACCAAATCGAATGCCGCACAAAAAGACGGAAGAGAACAAATGAATATAATTAGGCCATCAGCCCGAATGTTTCTACAATACCTCCTATCTAGATCTCAAGATAGAAGCGTCTATAATAAACCTGCATGCATCCACATCTTCTACAACGAACGTCTAACTCGAAAGAATCATCATCCAGGCATCCCTGTGTCTGGACACCTAATATATATAGATATAGCAAGAGAGGAAAATAGAGAAACGGGTCAGAGCCCGAGCTTGAAAATATTTTAGCATGTGCATAATTGCCATATTTTAGAAATATGAAATAAATCATATTTAAATTTGTATCGCACTCTCGTGAGATACCCCTCACCCCTCTACTAACAGTGCATAACTATCGCTTACCTTTTAAAAACACTTAGTTAAGATATCTCGCCTAACTAATTCCTTTCACCCATCTTCTAAAGATCCTCATTTTATACCATCCCGTATATGTGAATAGTTCTCACTAGAACCTATGATCCATATACATATAAATCCGGATATAAATCTATCGGAAGGATAATAACACTTTATTCATGCTTTAATATATTCTAAGCTATCGCCTGAGGTTATACATCAATAATCTCTCACTTATGATTCATCCTTTCATCATGAATAACTTTCACTAGTTATTTACACTATTCACGTTTTAGTGATTATTAACCTCGTATATAATATTCTCATCTTTATATACGTATATCCATATTTTTCTTCCGGATTTTATACTCCCGAAAGATTCAGAATTTATCTCACATTCCATTCTTTATTATGTTCATGTATATATGTTTCACATCTCATATATATATATATATATATATATATATATATATATATATATATATATATATATATATATATATATATATATATATATATATATATATATATATATATATATATATATATATATATATATATATATACACACTATACTATACCCATCAAGTATACCCATACTTATATATCACACACTATATAAATATAATAACCATCGCCCAGAGCTATAACTCAATGGATGCAGTCTCTCAATGTTTTCACCTTTCCTTGAAAGCCATATAACATTCACCAGTTATATAAATAATACAATTTTCTCCATGTATTTAATTACACGATTATTATTATCTACTCCATTATATAAGTAAAACCATATTACAACATTCTCACATATGTTGAATATAATATAACCCATCCTCCGAGTAATAACTCACCGGATGTATTCTCTAAAGTGCAATCACACTAGGTATACTCACATAACCTAGTTATCCCAAGTCAGAATCGCTCACTAACTTGGCCAAAAATTAAAACATTGGAGGAGGTCATATTCCTTCCCTGAAAGTGAGATAAGCCCCTCAACCATATAAGGAATACTATGACCCTGGGATATACTTGCCCTACTCCTCAAGCTAAGGGATTCACCCACATCGCGCAACCTCCCCCGATAGCACTAGAGCATATAAATTAATAAATACCTAGTCACCGGTATTTATGAGCACACAACATATATAAACTATTGTAATTACCCGCCCTTTTGGAGGTGATTAAATCCCATTATTTAGTATAATTTGGAATTTGGATAATTTCTCGATATAGTAATTTTTGGGATTTTTGAGGATCGAATGATTTTCGAAGGGTGTTATAAATTATTTTGGGACTATATAGGTCGAAGTAACTTAATTATATGTCCCCGTGGAGTATAGCGACAAAAGAGGTAAGATTTTGAGTAGAAGACCGCACTTAATTATTTTGGGTTAGAATAGTGATTTGCGGTCAAGTACCTCAGATGGAAATTTCGACTGCGCCATGAGTCTTGGAATGTCCGAGATAGTCGGAAAAGAGTGTCTGATTGTAGAAATTGAGTTCCGGGTAATTTTGGAGTTAAATAGGCTCGTAATTGAGTAAACGAGTCATTTTTGGGTTTTAAAGGGGTTAAACCCTTTTCTCCTTATAAAAGGAGGGAGAGGGGGAGAAAAGAGAAGAGAAAGAAGAAATAAGAGAGGGAAGAGAGAGAGAGGGAAGAAAAGAAGAAAAAGGGGGAGATTCCGGCCAGCCTCCGCGGGATTCGACTCGAGGACGTCGGATTTTATCCACGAGGCAAGTGTTTACTTGCTTTAGTTATTTTTAAGTATAAATATCTCATATCATTGTTGGTATAACAAACCCTAATGATTTTGGGTTGGGTATTTGTGGATAAAATGGGTTTTTGGGAGTTAAAACGAATAAACCCCTAAAATTTGATAATTGGAGAAATTTAGAAATTAACCAAAAATATTGGGTGATTCCGGGTTCTAGGATGTTTAGGACCGGTATTATAGGTGTATTTGTTGTTGGTAGAAGTTGTAGGCCATTTGGTGAGGATATGGAAGCTTGGGGAAAGCTTCCATGGCCGAAACAGCTTCTCGAAGAAGAAGCTGCCCGACTTGATCAATCGATCGATCATGGGGGCTCGATCGATCGATCGACGGCCATTGGTCGATCGATCGACCCCTGCTGAAAGTTGATAATTTTCTAGGATGATTTGGATGGGATAGATTCCATTTCATCTTGCTTTGAGGTTAATTAGGTGATAACCTAAAGGACCTTTTAGGACTTTATGGTCCATAAATTAAGGCAATTTAGGAGGGTAAAGTAAGGGTTTTTAGTATATAACCCTTCATCTATATTTTCGAGGAAAATAGAATATTTGCAGAAATTGATGGATTAGGATTCCTAAATTATATTGGGGACTTCTAAATGATTAATTGGACTTGGTGTAGTCTTGGGGTTCAAGGAAATGAAATCCTTAACTCGTTGAATTTAAGGTTGTTCGGGTGAGATAAATCCCGAGGATATTTCTAGTAGGCATATGGGCCTGTATAATTATGCTTATAGAAAGCATAATTATATCGAATACTGTTAAATGTATCCTAGGAGATAATTAGGATAATTTGGGAATATAGATGTTTGTTGATTTCATTTAGAGTGAAGGGTATCATTGGAGATATCCAATAAATCCTTAGATGGGATTGAGGTATATAGTGATTATTAAATTAAGAAATATTTGGGTTTAGTATCATGCTTATATGAATGCATGATTATGATTCATGGAGGGAATCTTTGGGGTTATTGGTCATCGCTAGATGCTATAGGCCACTATGGCCGTTTATATATATTCTAGGAAGAATATATAGGATATGTATATACTGTGTGATTTCGGTATATATATATGTTATGATGGAAATGATTTTGAAAATATAAAAATGAATATTTTCAACATGGTAAATAAATGATTTTCATAATTGATAAAATATGGATTACACACCTCTCTAAATCGCTATCATAAGGGAATTTGCGTACGTATGGTGAAGCCCCCTGGCTAATGAATGCAGGGTGGATATAGTCCTATAGGCCATGTGAGCGTTTGTTGATATATATTTTTCTGCGCTGGTTAGGAGATTCCAGGTGTGGTCTTGACTATCCCGCAGGCACATGGCCGCTTCCCGACGACTTGCGATGTAGGATCCCAGGTTGTCTTGATGATAGGACCTGGAAGATGATAGCCATTTAGGGGCGCGCACAGTGGGGAAACCCGGACGAGCGGTCTTAGAACGCGTTATATTAAGGAAATTCATGATAATGGATTGGCTTTAATTACATTTCCTGGATATAGGAAGGGAAATGGGTTATATGTTTAGCTTCGGTAACACTCCCGGATGGAAGAAGGGATGTGGAAGCATATGATATGGTAAAAGCATTTTTATGATAATAAAAATGGCTTTTAAATACATTTCCTGAATATAAAAAGGGAAATGGGATATTTTGAAACAGAAAAGCATTTTTATGATAATAAAACTGGCTTTTAAAAAGTATATGTTATGATAAAGCAATTAATGCTAATGAATTGGCTTTTAAATACATTTCCTGGATATGAGAAGGGAAATGGAAAGTTTTGAAAGAAAAATGATAAATACTTTGTGTATAGAATACACCTCAGTCCGGGAGGTAGATCCGGATGAGTATTATTAAGATGATGATAAGTAAACCTCGGTCCGGGAGATATTATCCGGATGTAATTGTAGATGTATATATATATATATATATATATATATATATATATATATATATATATATATATATATATATATATATATATATATATATATATATATATATGTAATTATACATTTGTGCGTACTACGGGCCCAATGGATCTCTACCATTAACCCTGCCAAGTAGTAGTGTATCGGGGGGGTTCCTTGTTTGGATTTCGCTTTGCGAGACACCCCACGCACGAACTTAGTGCAGTGTTGAGAATGGAGGGAATTTTGTCCCTTAGCACTTGGACTATCTAGGGTAGATAGTAGATGGGTAAATTAGACTAGTTAGGCAGTGATAGCTTGACTAGGGTATGTTTTTAGGATGCGTTAGGTGTGCACTACTAGAGGAGAGGTGAGGGGTATCTCATGGGAGTGCGGTACCAATTTAAATATGAGATAAAACTATTTTTCTAAAAATAAAGCATTTATGCACTTGCAAAATATTTTCAAAATCCGGGCTCTGACTCGCTTATCTACTCTCCTTTCTTTCTATATATTATATATATATATAGGTATCCAGACACAGGGACGCCTGGATGGAAATTCTTTCGAGTCAGACGTCTGCTGCAGCAGCTGTGGATGCTTGCGGGTTCTCGGTAGACGCTTCTTTCCTTGTACTCTAGATAGGAGTTATTGTACAAACGTTCGGGCCAATGGTCCAACTGATTTTATTTATTTTTTTGCACGATATTCGATATGGTTGTATAATTTGAACTGAGTGTTCGGTTATTTTAGTTCATTTAATTTTCCTTTTTATTTCATTTACGCATTAAATTGTGGATGTTTTACTATAATTGATTAAAAGAGTAGTTAAGTTAAATGTTTTTAACGCTCGCCTGATAGGATATTAGTAATTAAATGTATTTTCAACAGTGATGCTAAGAATGGTCCATATGTAACTCCTGTTATAATTTGATATAGGAGTGATCGCCCGGTATCCCATGAGGCGGGTTGTTATAGATGGTATCAGAGCATCAGGTTCTAGTGTCCTTAGGAATCTATGCGGATGTACTACGCTTTCAGCGTTGCTCTCGATTTGTTATAGAGCCCCAGGATTAGGATTGTTGATTTCTCTGTGTGATTTCATTCTCCTGCCATGTTAGAAGATTTTAGTAATCCTTTGCGTGCTCGTTCTAGGATCGTGTGTGCCGATCAAAGAAGGACGACCAAAGAGGGCCTCGGGGAGGACATCAGTTGGCAAGGCTTAGCTGGGGAAGCTGGTAGAAGATGGGGACGAGGACCTTAGTAGAGGCCACTCTCCTTGTGGCAAATTGCTAAGGATTGTTGCAACGGCTACTAAAGTATAGTAGTTATGAGCAACCAAGTACTCCTGTGGTAGAAAGTGGTACTCAAGTTGAATTACCCCGTGGAGATAAGGGTTCCAAAGGGATCTTACGGATAGTTTTAACCGTGAGTCCCCATGATTCTGCAAGAAGGTGAAGAATTCCATTTCGTAATTATTCACATAAGGGTCGGCTAGAGACCGACAGTGAATAAAGAACATTATGGAGAAGTGAACCTTGTACCGAGGTGAGGAAGGTACAATGGATAATGAGTCCTTTCCAGGAAGGACAGGCTCACTAGAGAAGTGTTGTTAACACTTACGGAGAATGTGGGTGTGTTCAGGTGCCCCTGAGGGGACATCCACATGGGGAGATTTAATGAGAGGATTGTTGGAACCGGTGGCGGAATTTACTTTTAACAAAGGAGTTAAGAGGATTAGTAAGGTGATTTTAAGGAGTGAGGTTATAGAGTCAGATGGTGTTGACAACTTTATCATGATCAGGAAGGCCAGTGGTGAAAATAATGATGTGGAGTGTGGAGCCACACGGTTAGTCTTTTCCCGATAGGAATAAAGGACAAGGTTAGGGTGCCCAGATGGGGCCTAGAGTTAAGAAATTCTAGTAGAGGTGTGGCTAGAGGAAGTTGTGGTGTTCGTTAGCCCTAGACTCGTGTGTGTACTGGGAGCTTTGTGGTGGTATCGATAACATTATATCATGCATGCCTATGTGTTGTCCGCAATAGCGGAGTTTTATTTTTCCTTCATTCGCCATAGAGGCGGGTGATGATATTTTGGATATATAGATATTTGGTTTATGATACTCGTCTTATATGTTATACGAGTTTGGTAAGGTTTTGGTATATTGGAGTGATAGCAGGCTAATGATGGCAAGTCTATCGTGTCCAAAGTTCCTAGAGGGAACATATTGTGGTTGCGGTGTCTCACCTGGATACAGGTTGAGTACACCTTTGTTATTATGGATTGATGGAACCTCGATGAGTAGAGGCTTCCTTATTTTGGTTGGTATATGTGGCAACCTTATAGATATAATTTAAGGCCCACAGGATTATTATTGAGCTGTAAGATTAAGCTCAGGGTTGGTGTACGCGAAGACCGAACTTTGGTACGAGCGCTTGGTGATGTGACTCTTAGTTAGAGATAGGAGTTCAGACCACCTTTCGAGGATAAGGGATAGGATTATCCCGATTGCATATCTGAAATAACGGGACTCCGTGATCGACGAAGTCAAGTGTTAATGTGTGGAGGGGTTCCTTGTTTGGATTTCGCTTTGCGAGACACTCCACACATGACTCTTAACGGTGCCGGGCGTGGAGAGCTGTTATGGGATGCAAGGATGTGGGTTAGTCTTATAGTGTGGATGAACCACTATAGACTACGAGCCCTGTGATGATGGCACGCTTATGGAAATATTGTGCTATGGAAAAGCACTAAAGTGGTCCTCTCGCCACAAGTAGTTGGGTGGAGTAGGACTTAGAGAAATTGATTTGAGGATGATAGCCATGCCTTAATAAGAAGGAAAATTTGGAGGAAATCTGTGATCGGTGTGATATAATAAGTGTTCCTACAGAGAGTAGGCACTTTGATTAGTTAGGTTTCCTTTCGTATGGGCGGAAGGATAAGATAGTAGGAATGAATTTGTAGGTTAGTTTAGTAAGATTTAGGACATCCCACTGGTGTGCCTTAGGTCGTTATATCTCGATAACCGACAATGCGAGGGATTAGTGTAACAGGAGGGTTCCTTGTCTCGATTTCGCTTTGGCGAGACATCCCACGCACGAAACCAAGAAAATGTCAGGAGTTGAGAGAGGCCTTGGGCACTACGGATATAATTAGGATACTCGTTTTGCTTAGGTAGGGTAACGCATAGATAGTAGCATTGTAGGATGTAGATTCGATAGAGTTAGTGATGCCGAGGTTAGGAGTTTGGACTTTCCCAGGTCGGGAAGACCCATAGATGAGTATTACACCAAGGAAAGGAGATCCCTATTGGGAGAGAGTGTAACGTGTCGAACGTTCGCTATGGTTGTGCAGATGTGCACAAGTTAGAGAGGTGCATGGGCACCTTGGTAAGATAGTTTTATGTACCGCCCGAAATAGGATGGGCGTAGTATGTAAGGTTGAAAATCCATGCCGAGAGGCATTTTAGAGGATGGGTATTAAATGACGTATTAGAGTCACTTTATGATCGCGGTAGCCGCGTAGTACTTGGTTGGGAACCGTTGGGTTAGTGTCATTCCCCTTGAGGTTTGGGATTTGTAGTGATCCTATATATATCTGAATTTCGAGGACGAAATTCTGTTGTAAGGGGGGGAGTATGTAATAACCCGCCCTTTTGGAGGTGATTAAATCCCATAATTTAGTATAATTTGGAATTTGGAGAATTTCTCGATATAGTAATTTTTGGGATTTTTGAGGATTGAATGATTTTCGAAGGGTGTTATAAATTATTTTGGGACTATATAGGTCGAAGTAACTTAATTATATGTCGCCGTGGAGTATAGCGACAAAAGAGGTAAGATTTTGAGTAGAAGACCGCACTTAATTATTTTGGGTTAGAATAGTGATTTGTCAAGTACCTCAGATGGAAATTCCGACTGCGCCATGAGTCTCTAAATGTCCGAGATAGTCAGAAAAGAGTGTCCGATTGTCGAAATTGAGTTCCGGGTAATTTTGGAGTTAAATAGGCTCGTAATTGGGTAAACGAGTCGTTTTTGGGTTTTAAAGGGGTTAAACCCTTTTCTCCTTATAAAAGGAGGGAGAGGGGGAGAAAAGAGAAGAGAAAGAAGAAAGAAGAGAAGGAAGAGAGAGAGAGGGAAGAAAAGAGGAAAAAGGGGGAGATTCCGGCCAGCCTCCGCGGGATTCGGCTCGAGGACGTCGGATTTTATCCACGAGGCAAGTGTTTACTTGCTTTAGTTATTTTTAAGCATAAATATCTCATATCATTGTTGGTATAACAAACCCTAATGATTTTGGGTTGGGTATTCGTGGATAAAATGGGTTTTTGGGAATTAAAACGAATAAACCCCTAAAATTTGATAATTGGAGAAATTTAGAAATTAACCAAAAGTATTGGGTGATTCCGGGTTCTAGGATGTTTAGGACCCGTATTATAGGTGTATTTGTTGTTGGTAGAAGTTGTAGGCCGTTTGGTGAGGAGATGGAAGCTTGGGGAAAGCTTCCATGGCCGAAACAACTTCTCGAAGAAGAAGCTGCCCGACTTGATCGATCGATCGATCATGGGGGCTCGATCGATCGACGGCCATGGGTCGATCGATCGACCCCTGCTGAAAGTTGATAATTTTCTAGGATGATTTGGATGGGATAGATTTCATTTCATCTTGCTTTGGGGTTAATTAGGTGATAACCTAAAGGACCTTTTAGGACTTTATGGTCCATAAATTAAGGCAATTTAGGAGGGTAAAGTAAGGGTTTTTAGTATATAACCCTTAATCTATATTTTTGAGGAAAATAGAATATTTGCAGAAATTGATGGATTAGGGTTCCTAAATTATATTGGGGACTTCTAAATGATTAATTGGACTAGGTGTAGTCTTGGGGTTCAAGGAAATGAAATCCTTAACTCGTTGAATTTAAAGTTGTTCGGGTGAGATAAATCCCGAGGATATTTCTAGTAGGCATATGGGCCTGTATAATTATGCTTATAGAAAGCATAATTATATCGAATACTGTTAAGTGTATCCTAGGAGATAATTAGGATAATTTGGGAATATAGATGTTTGTTGATTTCATTTAGAGTGAAGGGTATCATTGGAGATATCCAATAAATCCTTAGATGGGATTGAGGTATATAGTGATTATTAAATTAAGAAATATTTGGGTTTAGTATCATGCTTATATGAATGCATGATTATGATTCATGGAGGGAATCTTTGGGGTTATTGGTCATCGCTAGATGCTATAGGCCACTATGGCCGTTTATATATATTCTAGGAAGAATATATAGGATATGTATATACTGTGTGATTTCGGTATATATATATATGTTATGATGGAAATGATTTTGAAAATATAAAAATGAATATTTTCAACATGGTAAATAAATGATTTTCATAATTGATAAAATATGGATTACACACCTCTCTAAATCGCTATCATAAGGGAAGTTGCGTACGTATGGTGAAGCCCCCTGGCTAATGAATGCAGGGTGGATATAGACCTATAGGCCATGTGAGCGTTTGTTGATATATATTTTTCTGCGCTGGTTAGGAGATTCCAGGTGTGGTCTTGACTATCCCGCAGGCACATGGCCGCTTCCTGACGGCTTGCGATGTAGGATCCCAGGTTGTCTTGATGATAGGCCCTGGAAGATGATAGCCATTTAGGGGCACACACAGTGGGGAAACCCGGACGGGCGGTCTTAGAACGCGTTATATTAAAGAAATTCATGATAATGGATTGGCTTTAATTACATTTCCTAGATATAGGAAGGGAAATGGGTTATATGTTTAGCTTCGGTAACACTCCCGGATGGAAGAAGGGATGTGGAAGCATATGATATGGTAAAAGCATTTTTATGATAATAAAAATGGCTTTTAAATACATTTCCTGAATATAAAAAGGGAAATGGGATATTTTGAAACAGAAAATCATTTTTATGATAATAAAACTGGCTTTTAAAATGTATATGTTATGATAAAGCAATTCATGCTAATGAATTGGCTTTTAAATACATTTCCTGGATATGAGAAGGTAAATGGAAAGTTTTGAAAGAAAAATGATAAATACTTTTTGTATAGAATACACCTCAGTCCGGGAGGTAGATTCAGATGAGTATTATTAAGACGATGATAAGTAAACCTCAGTCCGGGAGATATTATCCGGATGTAATTGTAGATGTATATATATATATATATATATATATATATATATATATATATATATATATATATATATATATATATATATATGTAATTTTACATTTGTGCGTGCTACGGGCCCAATGGATCTCTACCATTAACCCTTCCAAGTAGTAGTGTATCGGGGGGGTTCCTTGTTTGGATTTCGCTTTGCGAGACACCCCACGCACAAACTTAGTGCAGTGTTGAGAATGGAGGGAAGTTTGGCCCTTAGCACTTGGACTATCTTGGGTAGATAGTAGATGGGTAAATTAGACTAGTTAGGCAGGGATAACTTGACTAGGGTATGTTGTTAGGATGCGTTAGGTGTGCACTACTAGAGGAGAGGTGAGGGGTATCTCATGGGAGTACGATACCAATTTAAATATGAGATAAAACTATTTTTCTAAAAATAAAGCATTTATGCACTTGCAAAATATTTTCAAAATTCGGGCTCTGACCCGTTTATCTACTCTCCTTTCTTTCTATATATTATATATATATAGGTGTCCAGACACAGGGACACTAGATGGAAATTCTTTCGAGTCAGACGTCTGCTGCAGCAGCTGTGGATGCTTGCGGGTTCTCGATAGACGCTTGTTTCCTTGTACTCTAGATAGGAGTTATTGTACAAACATTCGGGCCAATGGTCCAACTGATTTTATTTATTCTTTGCACGATATTTGATATGGTTGTATAATTTGAACCGAGTGTTCGGTTATTTTAGTTCATTTCATTTTCCTTTTTATTTCATTTACGCATTAAATTGTGGATGTTTTACTATAATTGATTAAAAGAGTAGTTAAGTTAAAAGTTTTTAACGCTCGCCTAATAGGATATTAGTAATTAAATGGATTTTCGACAGTGATGCTAAGAATGATCCATATGTAACTCCTGTTATAATTTGATATAGGAGTGATCGCCCGGTATCCCATTAGGCGGGTTGTTACAACTATCACACTATCGTATATATATAATAATTAGTTCCCGGCATTACCGTGCACAAAATCCGTAGCACTAGCATATAATTTTCTCCGAGTCTATGATCCGACTCTAATTTAATTAATATACACATTTATTAATATAATACTTTCCCAAGTCTATAGTTCCGACTCTAACTAAATTAATATACACATTAATGAATATAATACTTCCCCGAGTCTATAGTTCCGACTCTAATTTAATTTATATACACATTAATTAATATAATACTTTCTCGAGTCTATAGTTCCGACTCTAACTATTAATAATATCTACTCACTTATATTTATATGCACACACCGTATATATACACTATATATATATATATATATATATATATATATATATATATATATATATGAATATAAATTTTCCAGCCTTACCGTGTACTGAGTCCGTAACACTAGCCAACATATTCCCGAGTCTATGGTCCGACTCTAATTATTAAATAATATACTCATTAATTAATTTATTATCTCCCCGAGTCTATTGTCCGACTCTAATTTAATTAATATAGTTATTAATTAATTTAATATCTCCCTGGTGTCACACAACTAATGTACCCTGACTTGCTCACTTGGCCCGGATTTCCATCTCTTAGAACGTGCTCCTCAAAATTCCATTAGAAAGAGAACGTTCCTAATTAAATAATATTCAACAGTTTATTATCTCCTCCTATAATAAATTATTTCAGCTATAAGCTTTAATTAATTAATCCCCAATTAATTAATCTATTTTCATGGCATCACTCAACCAAAATATCCGGATACCTCTTTGGTCCATAATACAATATCCTCAAATCTGGCTATCCATGCCTATTTCTCATAGCATTAGCCTGTAATCCCGAATATACATATTCGATTTAATTTCATAAATATTCACTTACTTATTCTAATTCCATAAGTATTCACTTACTTATAATACGAATATAACATTTCTTTTAAACTCAGGATATTAAGCTTATCACAACTAGCTCGTATCCTAATTACATTCGAAATTTTCATTCGAATCCCCAAGAGTTTTTATCCCATGAGACTCTTAAAAATCACAAAGTCTCACAACTTTAATTTTTGGCAGATTTCACACCTAAATACTTCTTTAAGTATTATTCCTCACGAACACCCCTATTTGGGTAAATCTTGTATTTTACTTTCAACTAACCCAAGGTACATGCCAAAAATTATTTAGAAGTGCCCACACTATTTTTACAAACCCCAAATATTTATCTCCAAACAATTCCAAACTTTATTTTTTCAATTTTCAATTTGATTTCCGAGTTACAGATTTTCACCTCGGAACTGCTTTCTTAGAAAAATCATATCAAATCGAAAAAAAATCAGAAAATATGCGGTTGGTGCCCACGTCACCGTATCGAAAAGAATTACAACTTTTGTGTTTTTGACCGAGAGCTGAATCAGTTCTCTTCCTAGCCGAATTGACCCCGCAAGCTACTGCATTAATATTCATCACCTTGTCCAAAATCCCAAACCTCCATTAATACACCTCCGAGGTTTTTATTTGCTCACCCATCATCATCCAACTCAAAATACCATAATCACACACATAAAAAGGGTTCTATTCATCCTAGAACCCGGATTCAACAATTAATTTAAATAAATTCCCAAATTTCTCAAATTTGATATTATCCGGGGTTTATTCGTTAATCTTCCCAAAAACCCATTTTTGATTCACAAAACTCATCCCAAAAATCTTTATAGTTTTACACACCAACTATAATATGAGAAATAATTACACTAAATTAATAAAGCAACTAAACACTTGCCTTGTGGATAAAATTCGACGACCTCGAGTCGAATCCCGTGGAGTTTGGCCAGAAATCTCCTTTCTTCTTCCTCTTTTACTTCTTATTCTTTCTTCTCTTCTTTCTCTCTTCTCTTTATCTCTCTCAGGGATTATAATTGGGGAAATAAGGTTTCTCGCCTTATAAATCACGTATTTAATCATATGGGCATAATTAAAATGGTCCAAATACCCGTGAATGTGCTCGGTTATGTCCAAAAATATTCCGTGACCCATTTACCACCCCGAGTACACTTTTTCGACTATCTCAGCCCATCCGGACTCAACCGTGCACTCAAAATTGACATCCGAATTAATATATAAAATCCCTATCTCACACCCACATTAGTCTATACCGACTCCCGACTGAGATAAATAAATGCCACGTCAATTATACATGTTATGACGTAAATATTTTTTTTACTATTCACTCTGTACTTAAATTTCCCTAAATATTAACCATTCACTCTCCATTTAATATTTAAATAAATATTATCATAATTAATTGGGTTAAATTACGGCACCCAAGTAATCTAATATTTCTCGAATTAATTAAATATTACATGCACATAAATACGGGGTGTTACATACTCCCCCCCTTATAAAGGAATTTCGTCCTCGAAATTTAAGATAAGCCTAGTGTTCCAAGCTTCTAATAACACTCGTTAGTCCCGTGCCTCTAAGATCGATATAACCGTCTCTCCCGGTTCAAATTACAATTTTTCACAATTACACATTTTAATTAGCGAGGGTGCCCATACACCCTGTCCCCGTGTGTAATCGTATGAAAGTTACCCGACTATGCTAGCCGTAATTCAAAATATAACTTCCAACCCGTAGTCATATCACATATATGAATAATAACTGGGGTACCCAACCATGTACTAATGACTAAACATGTCCCCACTTCCAATGTTGCGCTAGGTTTCATGCGTGGGTCGTCTCACAAAGCGAAACGCAAACAAGGAACCCCCCGATACAATACTACCAAATATTGTCGGTGGTTGAGATCTGTTAGGCCCTCAGTCCATAACACGTACCCCTAAATACCTGTCTCTTAACACAAAAGCATACATGCCACTCTGAGGCTACAAAAGACAACAAAAAATACCACGCTCTTACTATCACTAGTTCTTGTGCAAAATAAATACCGAGCTAAATCTCCTTGCTCCATGGTCAATCCGCCATGCCCTGAATCACATCAGTAGAAGTCCCTACGCACTGGTATATAATATACTAGACAACCCAACCCTCCGCAGTCTATTTTAAAAAATATTTCCGCGTGTCCAACCTTCTTTCGAGTGTAAGTTCGCAAAGAAAATACATCATGCCCTGGAATAACGAACATGATAGTCCTACTGTAACTGCCCACTATCGCTTACCCGTCACTAACCAATCTGTTCCCAGGATAAAAATCATGCTCGCATAGCACTTCTCAAAATGAGTTAACCTTACAAAATGTACCCTCTCAATGTTCACACCTGCTCCCCCGCAGATAAAACAAAAGAGAGCCCTGTTACCCCGTGGTAAACATATACTTAATAGTAACTCTACTATAAGCCCACTACACTCGTCTCCCACGCGAATATAGTCTTAATCAAAATATCTTGACTCACTTGGCCACACAAAATATACCTCATTCGCCCGAGGATACAAATCATATTTTTATGTTGCCAATCTCCCTGACTGTTCAAAAGGTTCTCAAACATAATACACTTGTCCGAACCGAACCCCAAAACTATCTTAATTATTGCCCTGCTAGGCACCATACTCATGTCCCTTTACTCTCTTTGGGCGAAATCAATACGTGTGGTTTTACTCTTCACATAAAAATGTCTCTCGATAAAATCCCTTATATTTGTGGCCACATTGGACCCCCGTTGTTCCTTTAGCTCCGCTGGCCCCAGGGAACACACTACTGACCTTACCCGCCCTGACTGAATTTCTCAAATTCTTTTATCTCCCTTCACGTAGGAGCATCAACTGTTCAAACACAATCGGGGTGACCTCGACTATGGTCATCGTCCCCTAAATATATTTTACAACACAAATAAGGCCCCGCCTCCTGCTGCCCTCAAAAGGGCCTTCCATTGTCGCCCTTTGTCGATCAACACACGAATCTCGAACGAGCGCGCAAAAGATTTGTTATGATCTTACATAATGGCAGGAGAACGAAATCTCACATGAGGATATCAACAATCCTAATCATAAGGCTCTATATCATATCAAAAGCAACGCTGAAAGAGTAGTACATCCGCACAGATTCCTAAGGACACTAGAACCTGATGCTCTGATACCATCTGTGACACCCCGCCTAATAAAACACCGGGGGATCACTCTTATATCAAATTAAAATAGGACTCTCATATGGTTCATTCTCAGCCTCACTGTTGAAAACCAATTTAATTACTAATAACCTATTAGGCTGGCGACAAAAATTTTAATTAACTAAACTTTTTTAACCAAACCATTCAAATCAATCCAACACAACAGATTATATACAACAACTGAAATGAAAAATAACCGAACACTTGGTACAATAATACAACCAAATCGAATGCCGCACAAAAAGGCGGTAGAGAATAAATGAATACAATTAGGCCATCAGCCCGAATGTTTCTACAATACCTCCTTTCAAGATCTCAAGGATAGAAGCATCTATAATAAACCTGCATGCATCCACATCTGCTGCAGTGAACGTCTGACTCGAAAGAATCATCATCCAGGCATCCCTGTGTCTGGACACCTAATATATATAGATATAGCAAGAGAGTAAAATAGAGAAACGGGTGAGAACCCGAGTTTGAAAATATTTTAGCATGTGCATAATTGCCATATTTTAGAAATATGAAATTTCTCATATTTAAATTGGTATCGCACTCTCGTGAGATAGCCCTCACCCCTTTACTAATAGTGCATAACTATCGCATACCTTTTAAAAACACTTAGTTAAACTATCCTGCCTAACTAATTCCTTTCACCCATCTTCTAAAGATCCTCACCATCCCGTATATGTTAACAATTCTCACTAGAACCTATGATCCATATACATATAAATCCGGATATAAATCTATCGGAAGGATAATATCACTTTATTCATGCTTTAATATATTCTAAGCTATCGCCTGAGCTTATACATCAATAATCTCTCACTTATGATTCATCCTTTCATCATGAATAACTTTCACTAGTTATTTACACTATTCACGTTTTAGTGATTATTAACCTCATATATAATATTCTCATCTTTATATACGTATATCCCTATTTTTCTTCCGGATTTTATACTCCCGAAAGATTTAGAATTTATCTGACATTCCATTCTTTATTTTGTCCGTATATATATGTTTCACATCTCATATATATATATACACGCTATACTATACACATCAAGTATACCCATACTTATATATCACACACTATATAAATATAATAACCATCCCCCAGAGCTATAACTCAATGGATGCAGTCTCTCAATGTTATCACCTTTCCTTGAAAGCCATATAACATTCACTAGTTATATAAATAATATAATTTTCACCATGTATTTAATTACACGTATATAATTATCTACTCCATTATATACGTAAAACCATATTACAACATTCACACATATGGTGAATATAATATAACCCATCCTCCCGAGTAATAACTCACCGGATGTATTCTCTAAAGTGCTATCACACTAGGTATACTCACATACCCTAGTTATCTCAAGTCAAAATCGCTCACTAACTTGGTCAAAAATCAAAACATTGGAGGCGGTCATATTCCTTCCTTGAAAGTGAGATAAGCCCATCACCCATATAACGGACGTTATGACCTGGGGATATACTTTCCCTACTCCTCAGGCTAGGGGATTCACCCACGTCGCGCAACCTCCCCCGATAGCACTAGAGCATATAAATTAATAAATACCCAGTCACCGGTATTTATGATCACACAACATATATAAACTATCACACTACCGTATATTTAATAATTAGTTCCCAGCATTACTGTGCACAAAATCCGTAGCACTAGCCTTTAATTTTAAATAAATACCTAGACACCGATATTTATGAGCACACCATATATATATATATATATACAATCACACTACCGTATCTATATAATAATTAATTCCCGACATTACCGTGTACAAAATCTGTAGCACTAGCCTATAATTTTCTCCGAGTCTATGATCTGACTCTAATTTAATTAACATACACATTAATTAATATAATACTTCCCGAGTCTATAGTTCCGACTATAACTTAATTAATTTACGCATTAATGAATATAATACTTTCCCGAGTCTATAGTTCCGACTCTAATTTAATTAATATACACATTAATTAATATAATACTTTCTGGAGTCTATAGTTCCGACTCTAACTATTAATAATATCTACTCGCTTATATTTATATGCACACACCATATATATACACTATCGCACACCGTATATATATATATATATGAATATAAAATCTTCCGGCCTTACCGTGTACTGAGTCTGTAACACTAGCCAACATATTCCCGAGTCTATGGTCCGACTCTAATTATTAATTAATATACTCATTAATTAATTTATTATCTCCCCGAGTCTATTGTCCGACTCTAATTTAATTAATATAATCATTAATTAATTTAATATCTCCCTGGTTTCACACAACTAATGTACCCGAACTTGCTCACTTGGCCCGAATTTCCATCTCTTAGAACGTACTCCTCAAAATTCCATTATAAAGAGAACGCTCCTAATTAAATAATATTCAACAATTTATTATCTCCTCCTATAATAAATTATTTCAGCTATAAGCTTTAATTAATTAATCCCCCATTAATTAATCTATTTTCATGGCATCACTCAACCAAAATATCCGGACACCTCTTTGGTCCATAATACAATATCCTCAAATCTGGCTATCCATGCCTATTTCTCATAGCATTAGCCTGTAATCCCGAATATACATATTCAATTTAATTCCACAAAAATTCACTTACTTATTCCAATTCCATAAGTATTCACTTACTTATAATATGAATATAACATCTCTTATAAACTCAGGATATTAAGCTTATCACAACTAGCTTGTATCCTAATTACATTCGAAATTTTCATTCGAATCCCCAAGAGTTTTTATCCCATTAGACTCTTAAAAAATCACAAAGTCTCACAACTTTAATTTTTGGCAGATTACACACCTAAATACCTCTTTAAGTATTATTCCTCTCGAACACCCCTATTTGGGTAAATCTTGTATTTTACTTTCAACTAACCTAAGGTACACGTCAAAAATTATTTATAAGTCGCCACACTATTTTTAGGAACGCCAAATATTTATCTCCAAACAATTCTAGCCTTTATTTTTCAAATTTTCGATTTGATTTCTGAGTTAAAGATTTCCACCTTGGAACTGCTTTCTTAAAAAAATCATATCAAATAAAAAAAAATCAGAAAAATACGCGATTGGTGCTTGCGTGACCGTATCGAAAAGATCTACAACTTTTGTGTTTTGACTGAGAGCTGAATCAGTTCTCTTCCTAGCCGAGTTGACCCCGCAAGCTACTATGTTACTATTCATCGCCTTCTCCAAATTCCCAAACCTCCATTAATACACCTCCGAGGTTTTTATTTTCTCACCCATCATCATCCAACCTCAAAAAACCATAATCACACACATAAAAAGGGTTCTATTCATCCTAGAACCCGGATCCAACAATTAATTTAAATAAATTCTCAAATTTCTCAAATTTGATATTATCCGGGGTTTATTCGTTAATCTTCCGAAAAACCCGTTTTTGATTCACAAAACTCATCCAAAAAATCTTTATAGTTTTACACACCAACTATAATATGGGAAATAATCACACTAAATTAATAAAGCAAGTAAACACTTGCCTCGTGGATAAAATTCGACTACCTCGAGTCAAATCCCGCGAAGTTTGGCCGGAAATCTCCTTTCTTCTTCCTCTTTTCCTTCTTCTTCTTTCTTCTCTTATTTCTCTCTTCTCTTTCTCTCTCTTAGGGCTTATAATTGGGGAAATAAGACTTCACCCCTTATAAATCCTATTTTTAATCATATGGGACTAATTAAAATGGCCCAAATACCCCTGAATGGGCTCGGTTATGCCTAAAAATATTCCGTGACCCATTTACCACTCCCGGGTACACTTTTCCGACTGTCTTAGCCCATCCGGACTCATCTGTACACTCAGAATTGACATTCAAATTAATTTATAAAATCCCTATCTCACACCCATATTAGTCTATACCGACTCCCGACTGAGATAAATAAATGCTACGTCACTTATTCACGTTATGACGTATATAATTTTTTTTACTATTCGATTAGTACTTAAATTTCCCTAAATATTAACCATTCACTCTCCGATTAATATTTAAATAAATATTATCAAAATTAATTCAATTAAATTACGGCACCCAAGTAATTTAATATTTCCCGAATTAATTAAATATTATCACCCTCCTAGGAATAGGACTTCTGAACAGAATGCTGTTAAACCCATCTTTAGAAGTTTTCCTAAGGAAATTCATCCCTCAAGCAATCAATATTGCTCCTACTGTGACATTTATGGTCATTCCTTTGAAGGTTGTTATGCTAGGCGTCTAAATACCCCTGTTTACAACACTTTTGTCTACAAGAACTTTAACTATTCTAGGCAAAGTCGTAACAATTATGTCCTTCCAAGACAACCTGATAAGAACTCTAACTACAGAAATAGAAAGACCAAAACTAAGAGTTCATTTAAGAGAAAGGCTCCCAGAAACTTCCCTAAACCAAAAGCTCAAATTTTTCACAACAATCAGTTTGCTGCTCCAAATGTTTTTCGACAAAAAGCTGTGTCTCGAAAATTTTATCAAATGAGAGCAAACTTGCGCAAAATTAAGACTAGAGCTATTTGTGTTAGAAAAGATGATCTTTTACCCCAAATGAAGTGCAACATTGTTATCACTGCTTTAAAAGCTGAACACACTTCATCTGGTTGGTATTTAGATTCAGGATGCTCCAAACATATGACAGGAGATGAAACCAAACTTTTAAACAAAACCAGATTTGCTGGTGGGAAAGTAGTTTTTGGTGATGGTGTTTCATCTCAGATCATAGGTAAAGGAACCCTAAAAGAAGAAGGAATGCCTGTTCTCGAAAATGTTCTATTAGTTAAAGGCCTTAAAGCCAACCTTCTAAGTATATCACAAATTTGTGACTCTGACCATACTGTCACCTTTTCAAAGAACAATTGTAAAATTCTAAATGATAAAGGTGAATGCATTATTACAGGATTTAGAACACCTGACAATTGTTATACTGTCAAGACTAGTTCTGAAACCTGTAACATTGTCAGAATGGATGACAATGAGATCTGGCATAATCGTATGGGTCACTTAAGTTATGATATCCTTGGTAGATTGTCTAGTCAAGAAATTGTTAGAGGAATTCCTAAAATTAAACCTATTTCAAGTGTTGTCTGTGGTCATTGCCAGGAAGGAAAAATAGTTAAGACTTCGCATAAAAAGGTTAAAGACATTCTCACCTCTAGACCTTTAGATCTCATCCATATGGACCTTATTGGTCCCTCTAGAACTGTTAGTCTTTGTGGACACAGTTATATCCTTGTCATAGTTGATGATTTCACACGATTCACTTGGGTTGCCTTCTTAAAACATAAATCTGACACGTTTCAGAATTTTTTGAAAATTCTTCTAAGAATTGAAAATGAGAAGGACACACAAGTTAATCACATTCGTAGTGATAGAGGGGGAGAGTTCATAGACACAGGAATTGTTGAATATTGTGACTACAACGGTTACAAACATGAATTTAGTGCCCCTAAAACTCCTCAGCAGAATGGCATTGCTGAAAGGAAAAACCGAACTCTTCAAGAGATGGCACGTGTCATGTTGCATGCCAAATCCCTACCTAAATACTTTTGGGTAGAATCTATTAGAACTTCCTGTCACATCACTAATAGGGTCTATCTTAGGAAAAACTCTAAACAAACCCCTTATGAGTTGTGGTACGGTAAGAAGCCTAATCTGAAATACCTAAGAACCTTTGGAAGTCAGTGTTATGTCTGTAAAGATAGAGAACATCTGTCTAAATTCGAAACTCGTGGTGATAAAGCCATCTTCTTAGGATACTCTCCAAACAGTCGTGCTTATCGTATATACAATCTGCGTACTAAGGCCCTTATGGAATCGATAAATGTAATTGTAAGTGACACTATTGTCGAAAATAAGATATCTGAATCACCTATTGTGGTTGAATCTGAAAATGATTTCAAAACCGATTCACCAGAAATAGATGACTCATTACCTATTGAGAGTCCAGAAGTACTGGCTGGGTATCTAAAGATCATCCCATTGACAACGTGGTCGGTAATCTTAATGAGCCAGTTCGTACTAGATCCCAGTTAAGAAATTATGCTAATTATGCATGTTTCGTCTCCCTTATGGAACCGAAAAATGTTAATGAAGCATTGAATGACACACACTGGATTTCTGCTATGCAGGAAGAACTTTTACAAATTGTCATTCACGATGTCTGGTATCTTGTACCTCGGCCTCAAAATAAAAATGTTATTGGAACACGTTGGATTTTCAAAAAAAAATCTGATGAAAATGGGATAATCCTTAGAAACAAAGCTAGACTAGTTGCTCAAGGCTACTCTCAAATAGAAGGGATAGATTTCAGCGAGACATTTGCCCCTGACACTCGTCTTGAATCTGTTCGACTTCTTTTCGCCATAACGTGTCACTTAAAATTCACACTTTATCAAATGGGCGTCAAATCTGCCTTCCTAAATGGAATTCTGTCCGAAGAGACATATGTAGAACAACCCAAAGGGTTCATTGATCCTAAATACCCTAATCATGTCTTTCGTTTAAAAAAGGCTTTGTATGGCTTAAAACAAGCTCCGAGAGCTTGGTATGAACGCCTTTCCAACTTTTTGTTGGATAAGGGTTTTAAGAGAGGAGGAAATGACCAGACTCTCTTTGTCAAACATTTTGACAATAATATTATTATAGCCCAAGTCTATGTAGACGACATCATCTTTGGGTCTACTTCACCATCTGAAGTTAAATCCTTTTCTGCTAGTATGCATAAGGAATTTCACATGTCCCTTATGGGGGAGCTACAACTTTTCTTAGGATTTCAAGTGAAACAGAAAATTGATGGACTATTTGTCTCTCAAACCAAGTATGCCTTAGACCTTGTTAAGAAATTTGGTTTAGATAATGCTAAAGTCGCCAAAACGCCAATGAGTACTACTATTAAATTATGTAAAGATGAAACTGGAAAGTCAGTTGATTCCACACTCTATCGTAGTATGATTGGTAGTCTACTCTATCTAACTGCCTCACGACCAGACATAATGTATGCTGTATGTCTGTGTGCTCGTTACCAGAATAACCCTAAAGAGAGCCATTTATCGAGTGTAAAACGTATAATAAAGTACATAAAAGGCACTCTTAATCTTGGACTTAGGTACACTAAGGATACCCTTAGCACCATCATAGGGTATACTGATGCTGATTGGGCCGGTTATACTGATGATAGTAAAAGTACATCAGGTGCCTGTTATTATGTCGGCAATAATTTAGTTGGTTGGACTAGCAAAAAATAGAATTGCACATCTTTATCTACGGCTGAGTCCGAATATATAGCAGCTGGAAGTGCTGTGCCCAATTGTTATGGATAAAACAGATGTTAAGCGATTATGGGATTAAAGAAGATCAATTACAATTGTATTGTGACAATCAAAGCGCCATTAACATATCTAAAAACCCGGTTCAACACTCGCTAACTAAGCATATTAAAATAAGACATCATTTTATTCGCGAACTTATTGAAACTAAGGAATTAGAAATTCATTACCTGCCCACTGATCTGCAACTTGCAGACATGTTCACTAAACCTCTGGACTATGCCAAATTTCTGTATTTGCGTAATTCTATAGGCATGGTATGCTCTGATTAAACTCTCAAGACTTTAAGTTTTACCCTTTGTCCATTTGAGACAAAATGGGGGAGAAATTTGAGTTTTATGAGTTCATTTTTTTTGTTCACATTTCATCTAAACTGCTTGATCTTAGTGTGCATATTTGCAGGAATCTCTTCTACTGATTATCTACCGGTTCTGGTGTAAAAATTTGTAAATAGTTGAGTTATGTAATTTTTGACTTTCTAGGAATTGGGTAGATAGTATCTTTTGTATAGGATTAGGTTTTATTTTTTTGGTTCCCTACGAGTTTTAAGCTAACTCAAAGGAGATTTTGTCTCATATTTCCAAAGGGGGAGATTGAAGCACCTTATACCTTTGACTTGCTTAAGTCTACATTGTATAAGTGCTCAACTAATTTGGAAATATTGACAAAATTGGTAGTCCATCCTAGAAACCAAAAAGCCTCAGAACTTATCTCTCTAATCCTCTTCAATGATCCTTGTTGATATAAAATGAATCACACTACACACAATTAGAAGTGCATACATGGGTTCATTTTGCTTAAAATTGAGTGTGTGGTTAATTCCCCTTGAATTGGAGTTTTAATAATTTTTTTGGGAATTTTTAAATAATTTTTATACCTTTTAAACATTTTTTAAACATTTTTTAAATAAAGGTTTTCATTAATAAAATGGGTTAATATAATTTGTGGGGTTAATATTCTATTTTAGAAACTTCTTTTTTCACTGAAATGTTCGGTTGGGTATGATCTCAAAGCGCTAGAGACTTCAGGGTGATGTTTTGTAATTAGTTTGATGGGCGGGTGAGAGCCACTCACAGGCACACATTTGTCATCCTCGTGGTGAATGAATTTGTGTTTGTTATGTGAGAGGGCTGGATGGATGATTGTTGATCGTTGGATCATTCCTTATCAAGGGTCTGCATGTGTTCTTGGTTAATCCCGGTGCTATCCATATGAACCAATCAGAATTGTTTTAATCCACCGCTGTTTTATAACCTTTGGATCAAGTCAAAGCTGGCATGACTTGATCTCAGCCCTTGATTTGCCTCGAGCATCCAGAACCTTCCCTAAGCCCTATATATACCCTCCTCTTCTCAGCCTTAGATAACTTTTGGGCATTCGTCTTTCTGAGAGAAAAAATAAGAGAGAAGAGATAAGAGAGAGATAAGAGAAAAAAGAAAAGAGAGAAGAGAGAGAAAGGGAAACCTGTTAGCCAAACCCTAACCCTAACCCTAAACAGTTCATCTTCTCAGAAACAAACCTTCGTATACCTTCAACCCCAAACAAAACCTGAGTGTTTGAGAGAGAGAGTGGTTTGTTCTTGTGTTGCTGTAACCTCTTGATGTTTAGATCTTGTACACAACTTAAACATTCGTGTGAAGATCTAGTTTCTCTTTCATAGAAACGTTAGATCTATATACTATATGTTACATTTTCACTAGATCTGCATTTTTTTATACTTGATTTAAGAAAATCTTACTGATTTGGTTTTTAAAATGTTTTCTGGTTTCTTTTCTTACAAAACTTAATCCTGACTTAGTTGGATTTGCACTTGGAGGGTTTTCAATCTCATAAATGTTTTCAAAAGAGATTGATTAAGGTCTTGACTAATTTCTGAAGCAAGATCTCCGTGGAATCTGGGTTATCTTTAAAGGTCAAAAGGATTTGAGTTCTGTGAGAAAGAAATAAATTAAAATCACTGCATATAGACTTTATATGTAATTTACTAGGACTGTTTGTAAATCTAAGTGTGTGTGAGTTCATGCATGTGAATAGGAATCACTACACAAACACTTAACACACTACTACACTGGAAGTGTTGTGTTTAAGATCTGAAATCATTGAGTCGACGTAAAGAAGCTAAAGCAAAGGAAGTTAGCAAACTGAAGAACATCATCAACAAATCAGATCTATGAGAAGTTAGAAGGACACCAAGGGGGTATATTCCTAAACTTAGAATAGGTTGATTTATGTGCTTGCATGTTGTATTGTTTGTAACAGATTTTTGTTATTAGTGGATTTTTGCTTTTGTGACTTAGAAGTCACCGTGGATGTTTCCTCTGTTGGGAGAGGTTTTACCACGTTAAAATCATTGTGTTGATTATCTTCATCTACTCATCTCATTCTATAAGTGTGCTGAATTTTTGAAACTGCCTTAGTTTTAAAAACTGATTACACAATCTTAATTACTCTCGTACATAAGTTTCTTTGTAAACACATCTTGTTTATAATTTTTATTTTCAAAAGAAAAGGATTTCTTCAACAAACATTCGGAGTTGCCTATACAGTTTAACCTTGTGTTAAACGGCATTAGCGACGTTTTTCAATTGGTATCAGAGCCCTGTTAACTTTTATTTCAAAAGATCTTGTGTTTCTGAAATCGTTTTCTGAAAAATCTAACTATGGACGAGAAGAATGAAAGGTTTGGTAATCTGTCCAGACCTCCACTCTTTGATGGAAACAACTTTGCTTACTGGAAAGTAAGAATGGTTGCCTTCATCCAAGGGACTTTAAGAGATGATGTCTGGGACATTATCGAAAATGGATACACTTATCCTACTAAACCAGCCACTGAAGGAAGTGATGAGAGGGTAAAGAAAATCTTAAGTGAATTTACCCAAGAAGAGAAAACCATTTCTCGAAATAACAATAAAGGCAAGAATGCCATTTTTATGTCTATTAATGAGTATGAGTTCAAACGAATCTCATCTTGTGCCACTTCTAAGGAAGCTTGGGACACATTAATCACTGCCCATGAAGGAGACTCAAGAGTTAAAGCTGCTAAAACTCAAATGCTTATCCAGCAGTACAACTCTTTAATCATGTCTGACTCTGAATCTTTTGATGATTTTTACATGAACTTAACTGATATAGTCACTAAGTTGCATGCTAATGGTATTACCTATGATAGAAATGGAATTGTTTCTAAAATCCTAAGGTCATTACCACAAAAGTTTGACAGTAAGAGGTATGCTATTGAGGAAATGAATGATCAAAACCTTACCCCTGAGTTACTCAGTAGCAAACTTAGGACTGTGGAAATGGAATTAGACTTTAAGAAACAATTAAATCATTCTCAAAGAAAACAGCCCAACTCTAACTTGAGTTTTGCCTCTAAGATACCCAAACTTGAGTCCAATTTGACCAACTCTGACTCTGATGAGGAGTGTGATATAGACAAACTAGATAATCAGATTGCCTTAATGTTTAAACAATTTAAGAAAATTGTCAAATTTCGAAACAAATAGGCAACTAAACAAGGCAAGCCTAATTATCCTACTCTGTCTAATCCCAAACCTCATGAGAGAGGTCTTGAAAAACATCATAAAGACAACAATTCCAGACCCACTAGAGACCTTAAAAAGATTGAATGTTTTAGATGTGGGAAACTAGGTCACATTGCTCACGACTGCAGAGTTAATTTGAATAAAACCAACACACACAATAGAGCCAATGTTTGTAAAACTTGGAATGATTCAAGTGACTCTGATGAAGAGGAACTTGAGTCATCTAATGTTCTTGACCCTTCCATGTCCTTTTATGCTAAGATCATTTACAATGATGATATGCCTGTGTGTGATAATGATGCTCCTACTCTTGCTTGTGTGAATACTCCTTTGATTGGCCTAGATGCTTTTTGTCTGAAAATGTTGCTAGTTCTAGTTCCGTGTGTGTGAGTCAAAGTGATCTCGATAATGACGATGCAAATGGGTGCGTGAGTACTAAAACTGAATCGTTAGGGGTCACTACACACACTTCACTTAGCGACTCAGACATAGATGACCTCCCTGATATCCATACTTTGTATGCTAAAACTCTTAAAAAAGGCACTAGATTGGAGAAGACTGTTAGAGACCTGACTAAGAAATTAGATGATCTAAGTCTTATAGTGAAGTTGAATGCTAAAGAGTACACTAACTAGTGTCTGACTCATCAATCTGAAATTGAAACTTTTGATCAAAAATTAAAAGATTTGACCAAAATTAATGAAACCCTGGAAATGAAATACAAGGGAACATTATTAGAATTGGAGGAAGCAAAAACAAAGACACCTACTGTTTTCAAAAAATTTTCTAAGTTTGAAAACAATTCAAATTGTTTTACTGACTTTTTTGTTGACTCCAAGACCAATTCTGATGATAGAACCGGTATTGGATTTTGCCCTAAGAACAAACCACAAACTACTAAACTTGAACCTATTAAGTTTGTGTCTGAGGGCAAAAGACCAATTGAACCATGTCCAGACTTTCATTTGATTAAAAATGAATTTGATCAAAAGCAACAACAGAAAGACATTGGAGAGTCTAGTACTTCTAAGGCTGACACTGCACTTAAGACTAAAGACGTCTGTCCTTTGATCAGAAAAGCTGATTCTACCTATAAGACCATACCTCGTAGGAATAACACTTCTGAACAGAATGCTGTCAAACCTATCTTTAGAAGTTTTCCTAAGGAAATTCATCCCTCAAGCAATCAATATTGCTCCTACTGTGACATTTATGGTCATTCCTTTGAAGGTTGTTATGCTAGGCGTCTAAATACCCCTGTTTACAACACTTTTGTCTACAAGAACTTTAACTATTCTAGGCAAAGTCGTAACAATTATGTCCTTCCAAGACAACCTGATAAGAACTCTAACTACAGAAATAGAAAGACCAAAACTAAGAGTTCATTTAAGAGAAAGGCTCCCAGAAACTTCCCTAAACCAAAAGCTCAAATTTTTCACAACAATCAGTTTGCTGCTCCAAATGTTTTTCGACAAAAAGCTGTGTCTCGAAAATTTTATCAAATGAGAGCAAACTTGCGCAAAATTAAGACTAGAGCTATTTGGGTTAGAAAAGATGATCTTTTACCCCAAATGAAGTGCAACATTGTTATCACTGCTTTAAAAGCTGAACACACTTCATCTGGTTGGTATTTAGATTCAGGATGCTCCAAACATATGACAGGAGATAAAACCAAACTTTTAAACAAAACCAGATTTGCTGGTGGGAAAGTAGTTTTTGGTGATGGTGTTTCATCTCAGATCATAGGTAAAGGAACCCTAAAAGAAGAAGGAATGCCTGTTCTCGAAAATGTTCAATTAGGTAAAGGCCTTAAAGCCAACCTCCTAAGTATATCACAATTTTGTGACTCTGACCATACTGTCACCTTTTCAAAGAACAATTGTAAAATTCTAAATGATAAAGGTGAATGCATTATTACAGGATTTAGAACACCTGACAATTGTTATACTGTCAAGACTAGTTCTGAAACTTGTAACATTGTCAGAATGGATGACAATGAGATCTGGCATAATCGTATGGGTCACTTAAGTTATGATATCCTTGGTAGATTGTCTAGTCAAGAAATAGTTAGAGGAATTCCTAAAATTAAACCTATTTCAAGTGTTGTCTGTGGTCATTGCCAGTAAGGAAAAATAGTTAAGACTTAGCATAAAAAGGTTAAAGACATTCTCACCTCTAGACCTTTAGATCTCATCCATATGGACCTTATTGGTCCCTCTAGAACTGTTAGTCTTTGTGGACACAGTTATATCCTTGTCATGGTTGATGATTTCACACGATTCACTTGGGTTGCCTTCTTAAAACATAAATCTGACACGTTTCAGAATTTTTTGAAAATTCTTCTAAGAATTGAAAATGAGAAGGACACACAAGTTAATCGCATTCGTAGTGATAGAGGGGGAGAGTTCATAGACACAGGAATAGTTGAATATTGTGACTACAACGGTTACAAACATGAATTTAGTGCCCCTAAAACTCCTCAGCAGAATGGCATTGCTGAAAGGAAAAACCGAACTCTTCAAGAGATGGCACGTGTCATGTTGCATGCCAAATACCTACCTAAATACTTTTGGGTAGAATCTATTAGAACTGCCTGTCACATCACTAATAGGGTCTATCTTAGGAAAAACTCTAAACAAACCCCTTATGAGTTGTGGTACGGTAAGAAGCCTAATCTGAAATACCTAAGAACCTTTGGAAGTCAGTGTTATGTCTGTAAAGATAGAGAACATCTGTCTAAATTCGAAACTCGTGGTGATAAAGCCATCTTCTTAGGATACTCTCCAAACAGTCGTGCTTATCGTATATACAATCTGCGTACTAAGGCCCTTATGGAATCGATAAATGTAATTATAAGTGACACTATTGTCGAAAATAAGATATCTGAATCACCTATTGTGGTTGAATCTGAAAATGATTTCAAAACCGATTCACCAGAAATAGATGACTCATTACCTATTGAGAGTCCAGAAGTACCTGGCTGGGTATCTAAAGATCATCCCATTGAGCACGTGGTCGGTAATCTTAATGAGCCAGTTCGTACTAGATCCCAATTAAGAAATTATGCTAATTATGCATGTTTCATCTCCCTTGTGGAACCGAAAAATGTTAATGAAGCATTGAATGATACACACTGGATTTCTGCTATGCAGGAAGAACTTTTATAATTTGTCATTCACGATGTCTGGTATCTTGTACCTCGGCCTCAAAATAAAAATGTTATTGGAACACGTTGGATTTTCAAAAACAAATCTGATGAAAATGGGATAATCCTTAGAAACAAAGCTAGACTAGTTGCTCAAGGCTACTCTCAAATAGAAGGGATAGATTTCAGCGAGACATTTGCCCCTGTCACTCGTCTTGAATCTGTTCGACTTCTTTTCGCCATAGCGTGTCACTTAAAATTCACACTTTATCAAATGGACGTCAAATCTGCCTTCCTAAATGGAATTCTGTCCGAAGAGACATATGTAGAACAACCCAAAGGGTTCATTGATCCTAAATACCCTAATCATGTCTTTCGTCTAAAAAAGGCTTTGTATGGCTTAAAACAAGCTCCGAGAGCTTGGTATGAACGCCTTTCCAACTTTTTGTTGGATAAGGGTTTTAAGAGAGGAGGAAATGACCAGACTCTCTTTGTCAAACATTTTGACAATAATATTATTATAGCCCAAGTCCATGTAGACGACATCATCTTTGGGTCTACTTCACCATCTGAAGTTAAATCCTTTTCTGCTAGTATGCATAAGGAATTTCACATGTCCCTTATGGGGGAGCTACAACTTTTCTTAGGATTTCAAGTGAAACAGAATTCTAAAGGACTATTTGTCTCTCAAACCAAGTATGCCTTAGACCTTGTTAAGAAATTTGGTTTAGATAATGCTAAAGTCGCCAAAACGCCTATGAGTACTACTGTTAAATTATGTAAAGATGAAACAGGAAAGTCAGTTGATTCCACACTCTATCGTAGTATGATTGGTAGTCTACTCTATCTAACTGCCTCACGACCAGACATAATGTATGCTGTATGTCTGTGTGCTCGTTACCAGAATAACCCTAAAGAGAGCCATTTATCGAGTGTAAAACGTATAATAAAGTACATAAAAGGCACTCTTAATCTTGGACTTAGGTACACTAAGGATACCTGTAGCACCATCATAGGGTATACTGATGCTGATTGGGCCGGTTGTACTGATGATAGTAAAAGTACATCAGGTGCCTGTTATTATGTCGGCAATAATTTAGTTGGTTGGACTAGCAAAAAATAGAATTGCACATCTTTATCTACGGCTGAGTCCGAATATATAGCAGCTGGAAGTTGCTGTGCCCAATTATTATGGATAAAATAGATGTTAAGCGATTATGGGATTAAAGAAGATCAATTACAATTGTATTGTGACAATCAAAGCGCCATTACCATATCTAAAAACCCGGTTCAACACTCGCTAACTAAGCATATTAAAATAAGACATCATTTTATTCGCGAACTTGTTGAAACTAAGGAATTAGAAATTCATTACCTGCCCACTGATCTGCAACTTGCAGACATGTTCACTAAACCTCTGGACTATAACAGATTTCTGTATTTGCGTAATTCTATAGGCATGGTATGCTCTGATTAAACTCTCAAGACTTTAAGTTTTACCCTTTGTCCATTTGAGACAAAATGGGGGAGAAATTTGAGTTTTATGAGTTCATTTTTTTTGTTCACATTTCATCTAAACTGCTTGATCTTAGTGTGCATATTTGCAGGAATCTCTTCTACTGATTATCTACCGGTTCTAGTGTAAAAATTTGTAAATAGTTGAGTTATGTAATTTTTGACTTTCTAGGAATTGGGTAGATAGTATCTTTTGTATAGGATTAGGTTTTATTTTTTTGGTTCCCTACGAGTTTTAAGCTAACTCAAAGGATATTTTATCTCATATTTCCAAAGGGGGAGATTGAAGCACCTTATACCTTTGACTTGCTTAAGTCTACATTGTATAAGTGCTCAACTAATTTGGAAATATTGACAAAATTGGTAGTCCATCCTAGAAACCAAAAAGCCTCAGAACTTATCTCTCTAATCCTCTTCAATGATCCTTGTTGATATAAAATGAATCACACTACACACAAATAGAAGTGCATACATGGGTTCATTTTGCTTAAAATTGAGTGTGTGGTTAATTCCCCTTGAATTGGAGTTTTAATAATTTTTTTGGGAATTTTTAAATAATTTTTAAACCTTTTTTAAACATTTTTTAAATAAAGGTTTTCATTAATAAAATGGGTTAATATAATTTGTGGGGTTAATATTCTATTTTAGAAACTTCTTTTTTCACTGAAATGTTTGGTTGGGTACGATCTCAAAGCGCTAGAGACTTCAGGGTGATGTTTTGTAATTAGTTTGATGCGCGTGTGAGAGCCACTCACATGCCAACACTTGTCATCCTCCGGGTGAATGAATTTGTGTTTGTTATGTGAGAGGGCTGGATGGATGATTGTTGATCGTTGGATCATTCCTTATCAAGGGTCTGCATGTGTTCTTGGTTAATCCCGGTGCTATCCATATGAACCAATCAGAATTGTTTTAATCCACCGCTGTTTTATAACCTTTGGATCAAGTCAAAGCTGGCATGACTTGATCTCAGCCCTTGATTTGCCTCGAGCATCCAGAACCTTCCCTAAGCCCTATATATACCCTCCTCTTCTCAGCTTTAGATAACTTTTGGGCATTCGTCTTTCTGAGAGAAAAAATAAGAGAGAAGAGAGAAGAGAGAGAGAAGAGAGAAAAGAAAAGATAGAAGAGAGAGAAAGGGAAACCTGTTAGCCAAACCCTAACCCTAACCCTAAACAGTTCATCTTCTCAGAAACAAACCTTCGTATACCTTCAACCCCAAACACAACCTGAGTGTTTGAGAGAGAGAGTGGCTTGTTCTTGTGTTGCTGTAACCTCTTGATCTTTAGATCTTGTACACAACTTAAACATTCGTGTGAAGATCTAGTTTCTCTTTCATAGAAACGTTAGATCTATATACTATATGTTACATTTTCACTAGATCTGCATTTTTTTATACTTGATTTAAGAAAATCTTACTGATTTGGTTTTTAAAATGTTTTCTGGTTTCTTTTCTTACGAAACTTAATCCTGACCTAGTTGGATTCGCACTTGGAGGGTTTTCAATCTCATAAATGTTTTCAAAAGAGATTGATTAAGGTCTTGACTGATTTCTGAAGCAAGATCTCCGTGGAATCTGGGTTATCTTTAAAGGTCAAAAGGATTTGAGTTCTGTGAGAAAGAAATAAATTAAAATCACTGCATATAGACTTTATATGTAATTTACTAGGACTGTTTGTAAATCTAAGTGTGTGTGAGTTCATGCATGTGAATAGGAATCACTACACAAACACTTAACACACTACTACACTGGAAGTGTTGTGTTTAAGATCTGAAATCATTGTGTCGACGTAAAGAAGCTAAAGCAAAGGAAGTTAGCAAACTGAAGAACATCATCAACAAATCAGATCTATGAGAAGTTAGAAGGACACCAAGGGGGTATATTCCTAAACTTAGAATAGGTTGATTTGTGTGCTTGCATGTTGTATTGTTTGTAACAGATTTTTTTTATTAGTGGATTTTTTCTTTTGTGACTTAGAAGTCACTGTGGATGTTTCCTCTGTTGGGAGAGGTTTTACCACGTTAAAATCATTGTGTTGATTATCTTCATCTACTCATCTCATTCTATAAGTGTGCTGAATTTTTGAAACTGCCTTTGTTTTAAAAACTGATTACACAATCTTAATTACTCTCGTACATAAGTTTCTTTGTAAACACATCTTGTTTATAATTTTTATTTTCAAAAGAAAAGGGTTTCTTCAACAAACATTCGGAGTTGCTTATACAGTTTAACCTTGTGTTAAACGGCATTAGCGACGTTTTTCAACTACTACCAAACATTGTAGGTCGTTGAGATCTGTTAGACTCTCAGTCCATAACACGTACCCCTAAATACCTGTCTCTTAACACAAAAGCATACATGCTACTCTTATTCTACAAAAGACAACATAAAATACCGCGCTCTAACTATCACTAGTTCTTGTGCAAAATAAATCCTGAGCTAAATCTCCTTGCTCCATGGTCAATCCGCCATTCCCTGAATCACATCAGTAAAAATCCCTACGCACTGGGATATAATATACTAGACAACCCTACCCTCTGCAGTCTATTTTAAAAAATATTTTCGCAAGTCTAACCTTCTTTCGGGTGGAACTTCGCAAATAAAATACATCCCGCCCTTGAATAGCGAACATGATAGTCTTGTTGTAACCGCCCACTATTGCTTATCCGTCGCTAACCAATCTGTGCCCAGGGTAAAAGTCATGCTCGCATAGCACTTCTCAAAATGAGTTAACCTTACAAAATGTACCCTCTCAATGTTCACACCTGCTCCCCTGCAGATAAAACAAAAGGGAGCCCTGTTACCCCGTGGTAAACATATACTTAATAGTAACTCTACTATAAGCCCACTACACTCGTCTCCCACGCGAATATAGTGTTAATCAAAATATCTTGACTCCCTTGGCCACACAAAATATACCTCATTCGCCCAAGGATACAAATCATATTTCTATGTTGCCAATCTCCCTGACTGTTCAAACGGTTCTCAAACATAATACACTTGTCCGAACCGAACCCCAAAACTATCTTAATTATTGCCCTGCTAGGCACCATACTCATGTCCCTTTACTCTCTTTGGGCGAAATCAATACGTGTGGTCTCACTCTCCACATAAAAATATCTCTCGATAAAATCCGTTATATTTGTGGCCACATTGGACCCTCGTTGTTCCTTTAGCTCCGCTGGCCCCAGGGAACATACTACTGACCTTACCATCCCTGACTGAATTTCTCAAATTCTTTTAGCACCCTTCACGTAGGAGCATCAACTGTTCAAACACAATCGGGGTGACCTCGACTATGGTCATCGTCCCCGAAATATATTTTACAACACAAACAGAGCCCCGCCTCCTGCTGCCCTCAAAAGGGCCTTCCATTGTCGCCCTTCGTCGATCAACAAACGAATCTCGAACGAGCATGCAAAAGATTTATTATAATCTTACATAATGGCAGGAGAACGAAATCTCACATGAGGATGTCAACAATCCTAATCATAAGGCTCTATATCAAATCAAAAACAATGCTGAAAGCATAGTACATCCGCACAGATTCCTAAGGACACTAGAACCTGATGCTCTGATACCATCTGTGACACCCCGCCTAATAAAATACCGGGCGATCACTCCTATATCAAATTAAAATAGGACTCTCATATGGTTCATTCTCAGCATCAGTGTCGAAAACCAATTTAATTACTAATAACCTATTAGGCCGGCGTCAAAAATTTTAATTAACTAAACTTTTTTTACCCAAACCATTCAAATCAATTCAACACAACAGTTTATATACAACAACAGAAATGAAAAATAATCGACCACTCGGTACAATAATACAACCAAATCGAATGCCGCACAAAAAGGCAGTAGAGAATAAATGAATACAATTAGGTCATCAGCCCGAAGGTTTCTACAATACCTCCTATCTAGATCTCACGGATAGAAGCATCTATAATAAACCTGCATGTATCCACATCTGCTGCAGCGAACGTCTGACTCGAAAGAATCATCATCCAACCGTCCCTGTGTCTGGACACTTAATATATATAGATATATCAAGAGAGGAAAATAGAGAAACAGGTCAGATCCCGAGTTTGAAACTATTTTAGCAAGTGCATAATTGTCATATTTTAGAAATATGAAATTTCTCATATTTAAATTGGTATCGCACTCTCGTGAGATACCCCTCACCCCTCTGCTAATAGTGCATAACTATCGCATACCTTTTAAAAACACTTAGTTAAGCTATCCTGACTAACTAATTCCTTTCACCCATCTTCTAAAGATCCTCATTTTATACCATCCGGTATATGTGAACTGTTCTCACTAGAACCTATGACCCATATACATATAAATCCGGATATAAATCTATCGGAAGGATAATATCACTTTATTCATCCTTTAATATATTCTAAGCTATCGCCTGAGCTTATACATCAATAATCTCTCACTTATGATTCATCCTTTCATCATGAATAACTTTCACTAGTTATTTACAGTATTCAAGTTTTAGTGATTATTAACCTCGTATATAGTATTCTCATCTTTATATACATATATCCCTATTTTTCTTCCGAATTTTATACTCTCGAAAGATTCAGAATTTATCTCACATTCCATTCTTTATTATGTCCGTGTATATATGGTTCACATCTCATATATATATATACACACTATACTATACACATCAAGTATACCCATACTTATATATCACACACTATATAAATATAATAACCATCCCCCAGAGCTATAACTCAATGGATGCAGTCTCTCAATGTTATCACCTTTCCTTCAAAGCCATAAAACATGCACTAGTTATACAAATAATACAATTTTCTCCATATATTTAATTACCCGTATATAATTATCTACTCCATTATATTTAAAACCATATTACAACATTCACACATATGTTGAATATAATATAACCCATCCTCCCGAGTAATAACCCACCGGATGTATTCTCTAAAGTGCTATCACACTAGGTATACTCACATAACCTTGTTATCCCAAGTCAGAATCGCTCACTAACTTGGCCAAAAATAAAAACCTTGGAGGCAGTCATATTCCTTCCCAGAAAGTGAGATAAGCCCCTCATCCATATAAATGACGCTATCACCTAGGGATATACTTGCCTTACTCCTCAAGCTAGAGGATTCACCCACATCGCGCAACCTCCCCCGATAGCACTAGAGCATATAAATTAATAAATACCTAGTCATCGGTATTTATGAGAACACAATATTTATAAATATATATATATATACTATCACACTACCGTATATATATAATAATTAGTTTTCGGCATTACCGTGCACAAAATCTATAATTTTCTCCGAGTCTATGATCCGACTCTAATTTAATTAATATACACATTAATTAATATAATAGTTTCCCGAGTCTATAGTTCCGACTCTAACTGAATTAATATACACATTAATGAATATAATACTTTCCCGAGTCTATAGCTCCGACTCTAATTTAATAAATACACATTAATTAATATAATACTTTCTCGAGTCGATATTTCCGACTCTAACTATTAATAATATCTACTCACTTATATTTATATGCACACACCATATATATATACACTATCTCACACCGTATATATATATATATATATATATATATATATATATATATATATATATATATATATATATATATATATATATATGAATATAAAATTTTCCGGCCTTACCGTGTACTGAGTCCGTAACACTAGCCAACATATTCCCGAGTCTATGGTCCGACTCTAATTATTAATTAATATACTCATTCATTAATTTATTATCTCCCCGAGTCTATTGTCCGACTCTAATTTAATTAATATAATTATTAATTAATTTAATATCTCCCTGGTGTCACACAACTAATGTACCCTGACTTGCTCACTTGGCCCGAATTTCCATCTCTTAGAACTTGCTCCTCAAAATTCCATTATAAAGAGAACGTTCCTAATTAAATAATATTCAACAATTTATTATCTCCTCCTATAATAAATTATTTCAGCTATAAGCTTTAATTAATTAATCCCCCATTAATTAATCTATTTTCATGGCATCACTCAACCAAAATATCCGGATACCTCTTTGGTCCATAATACAATATCCTCAAATCTGGCTATCCATGCCTATTTCTCATAGCATTAGCCTGTAATCCCGAATATACATATTCGATTTAATTCCATAAATATTAACTTACTTATTCCAATTCCATAAGTATTCACTTACTTATAATATGAATATAACATCTCTTTTAAACTCAGGATATTAAGCTTATCACAACTAGCTCGTATCCTAATTACATTCGAAATTTTAATTCGAATCCCCAAGAGTTTTTATCCCATTAGACTCTTAAAAATCACAAAGTCTCACAACTTTAATTTTTGGCAGATTTCACACCTAAATACCTCTTTAAGTATTATTCCTCACGAACATACCTATTTGGGTAAATCTTGGATTTTACTTTCAACTAACCAAGGTACACGCCAAAAATTATTTAGAAGTCCCCACACTATTTTTAGGAACCCCAAATATTTATCTCCAAACAATTTTCGCCTTTATTTTTCCAATTTTCGATTTGATTTCCGAGTTAAAGATTTCCACCTTGGAACTGCTTTCTTAGAAAAATCATATCAAATAAAAAAAAATCAGAAAAATACGCGATTGGTGCTCGCGTGACCGTATCGAAAAGATCTATAACTTTTGTGTTTGACTGAGAGCTGAATCAGTTCTCTTCCTAGCCGAGTTGACCCCGCGAGCTACTATGTTACTATTCATTGCCTTCTCCAAATTCCCAAACCTCCATTAATACACCTCCGAGATTTTTATTTTCTCACCCATCATCATCCAACCTCAAACAACCATAATCACACACATAAAAAGGGTTCTATTCATCCTAGAACACGTATCCAACAATTAATTTAAATAAATTCCCAAATTTCTCAAATTTGATATTATCCGGGGTTTATTCGTTAATCTTCAGAAAAACCCATTTTTGATTCACAAAACTCATTCCTAAAATCTTTATAGTTTTACACACCAACTACAATATTAGAAATAATCACACTAAATTAATAAAGAAAGTAAACACTTGCCTCATGGATAAAATCAGACGACCTCGAGTCAAATCCCGCGAAGTTTGGCCGGAAATCTCCTTTCTTCTTCCTCTTTTCCTTATTCTTCTTCTTTCTTCTCTTCTTTCTCTCTTCTCTTTCTCTCTCTTAGGGCTTATAATTGGGGAAATAAGACTTCTCCCCTTATAAATCATGTTTTTAATCATATGGGGCTAATTAAAATGGCCCAAATACCCCTGAATGGGCTCGGTTATGCCTAAAAATATTCCGTGACCCATTTACCACTCCCGGGTACACTTTTCCGACTGTCTTAGCCCATCCGGACTCATCTGTACACTCAGAATTGACATTCAAATTAATTTATAAAATCCCTATCTCACACCCATATTAGTCTATACCGACTCCCGACTGAGATAAATAAATGCTACGTCACTTATTCACGTTATGACGTAAATAATTTTTTTTACTATTCACTTAGTACTTAAATTTCCCTAAATATTAACCATTCACTCTTCGATTAATATTTAAATAAATATTATCGAAATTAATTCAATTAAATTACGGCACCCAAGTAATTTAATATTTCCCGAATTAATTAAATATTACATGCATAGAAGTACGGGGTGTTACATTTTTGGGACACATTGTATGAGAGAAAGGCATATATGTGGACCCTAGTAAGGTGTCAGCGGTGAGGGAGTGGGGACAGTCCACGACGCCGAAGGAGGTGCGGAGTTTTCTGGGATTAGCCGAATACTACATACGGTTTATTCGAGGATTCTCGAAGATTGCGGGTCCGATGACAAATCTGACTCGTAAGGGCATGCCATTTATTTGGGATAATGCATGTCAGTTGTGTTTGATGAGCTGAAGGACAAGTTGACTTCAGCACCCGTACTAGCACTTCCCAGGGCGGGAGTGGAATACCTGGTTTATACTGACGCATCCCTACAGGGGCTTGGGGGAGTACTTCAGCAAGAGGAGCAAGCCATAGCTTTTACTTTCCGAAATCTTAAGCCTCACGAGAAGAATTACCCCACCTATGACTTAAAGCTGGCAGCAGTCGTGTTTGCGCTTCGAATTTGGAGGCATTACTTATTAGGGGAACAATTTTGCTTATTTACAGACCACAAGTCACTGCAGTACATGTTCACGCAGAAAGAGTTGAACATGCGTCAACGCAGGTGGCTTGAGTTTGTAAAAGATAATTAGTTTGAATACACTATCACCTGGGGAAGGCTAATGTAGTTGCTGATGCATTGAGCCATAGGGCAGTAGATGACACGACCGAGGTGTGGAAAGAAAAATGGAAGGAATTGGGACATCAGGATGCCGTGGCCCGATCATTTATGTCTGCGATGACAGTTTCGCCTCAGATTGTTACGCGAGTAGTACAGGCACAGGCAGCGGATTCGTTCTGTCAAGATCGGATTAGGCAGCTTTTGGCCGGGGGAGCCGAGTCTTATTCAGTAAGTTCTGAGGGTGGTTTGCACTTCAATAGGAGACTGGTTGTTCCAGAGGGGGAGGACCTTCGACATGCAGTAATGACGGAGTCGCATAGG